>CABIKL010003124.1:0-11404 GCA_902196195.1 Aptinothrips rufus | reverse complement strand
CCGGCCTGCCTGCCTGCCTGCCTGCCTGCCTGCCTGCCTGCCTGCCTGCCTGCCTGCCTGCCTGCCTGCCTGCCTGCGCCTGCGGCAGCCTCTCGCTCTCCGTAAGCCGACCCGACCTACCTCACCTTGGGACGTGAACAAGAGTCTTTCGCAGGCTCCTCCGCTTCGAAGTTCAAATCCGACCAACCCAACCCAACCCGACCCAACCCACCGACCCGGCCTCGGCAGACGGGGCGTGGCGGGGCGTGGCGGGGCGGGGCGTGGCGGGGCGTGGCGGCGCCTCCCTAGCTCCTGCTGGAATTGTCGCCGCTTCTCGCGCAGTTGGCTGTAAGTGTTGCGCAGCACACGGCGACCGCGGAGCACCATGCGCGCCCCTCTCCACCACCCCACCGACCCCCCGCTGCCTCCTTACGTCACCCTCGCACCCTGCCGAGACCCCGCCCCGGCCCCGCCCCGGCCCCGCCCCGGCCCCTGGTAACCACATCACATACCAAAGTCGCTCTCTCTTTTCGGTTGGTTTCACCACAAGCCCGTGCCTCGCCGTGCCTCGCCGCGCCTCGCGGGATGTACCGCCGCCGATGTTCTCTTCTGCGGCCCCCGCGCGGTTAAAGCATGCTGATTTGTTGTTGTTGTTTTTATTTTGGTCCGCCCTGTTCCTTTGCTTCGCGCGACTGACTGTACACTCGTCGCCGCCCGGCGCTAAGTGGTGTGCCGTGTAATACGTGCAGCGGATGGGACGCGGAGCGGTGGATGGTTACAGCCGAGCGGGCGGGGGACCTCCTTAAGTCGGTTTCCGAACTTCCTGAGGACCAAAATTCAAAAATGCGTTTCGATATCACACTTTTGCAGAAACTCGAGTTAATTTTTAAAAAAAATGTGAAGCAAAAATTGAATATAATTTTCAAGCATCGAAGATAAAACTTAAATTCTCTTAATTTGATTACAAAAAAAAACGTTAAGGAATTCATTGAAGTGCAGACCGAAACTCAAGCGGATTTCCCCCTTTTCAGGCGGTCTGGCTGTTCTCTTGGTAATAAATCATCAGAAAATCTCAATGGGTTTTCGATGGAACCACTCTGGCCGGCATTGTGAGAGTTGTGGTGCGCTTGGCGTACTTAGATTGCGGTCACTGGAGAGAGAAGGGACGGCCTCACGTGACGGAAATGGTCGGATTGGCCAGTTCCCGAAGTCGTTGTTGCGGTCAACCGCATCGAGTTGGTATTGGTTTCATACGTCTAATGGCGCTTGTTGTTGTTGTTTCAGAGGCGCGCTGTGTGATCGAGGGCCCGGGCGAGAAGTTTGTCCGCGCGGGCTCACAGCTGCGACTCACGTGTCACATCGACCAGTGCACCTCGCAGCCAGAGTTCATGTTCTGGTACAAGGACGGCACAATGGTCAACTTCGACCGGGAGGGCGTCTACAAGGTGAGCACAGTGTCTTCATCTTGATCGTGACACTCGTGTCGGAACAAAACAAACGGACAGCACTGTGCTTCGTTCTGAGCAGTTCGATTCAGTTGTCAAACGTTTAGATGCAAAGCAGCCAGGAAATAATGTTGCCGTTGACTGCCACCAAAAGATGGTCGTGGTAACCAAAACCTGACTGCACAGTGAAAAACCAAAACCGAGAATCGGGGCCAATTCAAGGGTAAAAAAAATGTCTTCTGAGGTCATTTTGAGACTCATTCAAAAATGATCAACGAAAGTGCGTTCGGGAATAAGTTTCAAAATGCCCTTCAGAAATTTATCTTCACACCCGGTTTCTGAGTTGCGTTTCCCCACAGTCTGGTTTTTGATTTTTCTGTGCTGCAGCCGAAGTTTACTTTGCATTAATCACACCATTTGGTTATGGCAATCTAGATTTGGATGCGGTGAGTCTCTGCATTGAGTCTCTTTGCTTGCCGCAGGTTGAGGTGGACCTGCCCAACAACACGACCGTCCTCATCGTGGACAGGGTGACCCGCGCCCAGTCCGGCAACTACACGTGCGAGGCGCAGCAGGCGGTCCCCGCCAGCAACTATGTCCACGTCATCAGCGGTGAGCAGAGCACAGACTCACACTCTCAAAATTTGTCGTCACTTGACGACAAAAATTTTGATGACATTTTCATCTGAGCAAAAATGACGACAAATCCTTGTCAGTTAAACGACACATTCGTCATATGTGACGAAAGAATCGTCATACAAGCTCAAAGCTGCTATGCTAGGCATTTTGTACGAGTGACGACAGTGTCATCAAGCTGCAATGACGACACTGTTGTAAAAAAAAAAATAAGCCATGGAATTGTCGTCAAAATGTCGACTAAAATTTTCACAGTGCAGACTCCCTCGGCATTTAACGTTGCCTTATTTATTTATTTCGTTTGGAGAATGTCTGTTTTATTGCGTGGAGAACACCGGAGGCCCTACTCGCAGAAGGAGTAGTATGAGCGGCGCGGTGTTCGGTGAGGGTGCTCGCGGTGTGGCGGGGCGGGGCGGGGCGGGGCGGGGCGGGGCGGGGCTCTCTCAGTAGGCCTCGCAGTTGTCGTCAGGGGAGGGCAGCTCCTCGGCGACCAGCTTCTCGAGCTGGTCCAGCGGGCAGAAGAAGCTGCAGCCTTTGGGGATCATGCGCACCAGGGGACTCCCAGGGAAGCGCCGGTAGAAGATCTGAAAGCAGCATAGCAGCGTTAGCAGGTGTCCCTCCGCCCCTTGTGTACTCCCCTAAAGTAGCGGGCCTCCTCGTTCGTCCAGCGAGGCGCCCAGCTGATGCTGCTCATAGAGTTTTGCAGAGCGCTCGCAAATTGTTCCACAGGTTGCACTCCACTCTATGGTGCACTATTGAAACCTTAGATAGGATTGCTTGGACTTTTAAAGAACTTCCTTTACATAACGAAGCATGTTAAAGAAACTTAAGATTTCAAAGCACTTTTTTTTTTTGCAAAGAAAGGATTTTCTTATTATAACATAGAAAATGCTTTGTAGATAACTTATACTTCAAATCCGTTGTAACGTTTTAAGAGAAGAAGCATACGTGAAGGCTTTTATGCGGAGTAGTTTGCAATGGCTGTACATAATATCCGCGGTAATACAAATCTGCCCGAACTCCGCTGATGAATAATGTTGTCCTCGTTTCAACAACTTCCCTGCTCCGCGGGACGGAGCTGGGAGGGGAGGGGAGGGGAGGGGAGGGGAGGGGAGGGGAGGTCAGGGGAGGGGAGGCGCGGTGCTTATGACGCCGTCACTTGCACGTCCAAGTGGTTGCAATATCTGCCCCAGCACGTCCCGCTGCAACTCGTCGGTCTCGCTCCACGTCGCGCTCCGCCTCGCGCTCGTGTGATTTATGCATGCCGCTAAACGGCGCGCCTTCGATCGGCCCTTTTGCAATTTCTAACGAAAGAAATAATGTCTGCAAGTTTCTTGCGGGGAACGTAAAGCGACGTCTGCTTGTCGAAAGAAATGTTTCTTTTTTGCTTGTTTTGTAGATTTTCTTTTTATTAGATTGATTTCCTTATTTTCCTCGGAAACAAAGCCTGATCGAAATGAGGCCTCTGATCGAATAAGTCAAACCCATGATAAAAATCGCTCCCCTTGTCGAACTTACCCCCTGATCAAAATCTCGTCTTTGACCAAAAACACTCCTTGATCAAAATCCCCACCCCTGACCAAAATCACCCCTGATGGAAGTCACCCCCTCATCCCCCTGGATCGAAATCACCCTCCTGTTCGAAACCGCCCCGTTTTACGGTGGGTCGCAGCCTGAAAGACTGGGTGCCGCTGACATGATTTGGGCGGCCCAGTCGAGGGTCCAGCTCACTGGCTGTGGCCGGGTGACCTGCGGTTCTGTCCGGGCGGGGCAGGGCGGGGCGGGGCCTGGTCCGCAGTAAAGACGTTACCCTCAAGTGCCCGAAGTGGGGTGTAAAGAGCCGTCGTAAACCGGACCGGAAGCTATTACCGACCGCATCGAACCCAGCCCCCCAATTTCCTGCGAGGCCAGTACACTCGCATTGCTTACTCTCTCGCGGACAAAGGAGCCTGGCTCGTCACGACCCCATGCTCCGGGGCGCCCCACTCCGCTGTGTGTGGAGAGTCACCGGTCCGAGGGGTATCAACGCACAGCTAGTTTTGAGGTCCCCGAATCGGCGGTAGCCGAACCTGGCCGTTTCGATCGGAACTCGTCGGATCGGCTACGCAGACGACGGATGTTCACTAACTACCGGCGACAAGGGGTAACCACTAGCCCAAAACGTGTGCAAGATTTAAAAATTTATAAATCTTTTAAATTATTTACTGTGATTTAAAATTATTTAGCGTAATTTAAAAGTGATTTAGCCTGATTTAAGATGATTTTGAGTCATGATTTTAAATGATTTAACGTGATTTACTGTGATTTCAGATGATTTAGAGTGATTTAATGTGATTTAATTTGATTTATCTTGATTTTTTGTGTGACTTTTTGCGATTTTTAAATGATTTGTTCTTGATGATTTAAAATGATTTTCGATGATTTACATGATTTGAAATGATTTTTTTTGGAGATGTACAAGATTTTTTCGAGTGGTTACCCCTTGACCGGCGAGCTTCGCAGCGGAGCGAGGCGGGTACGGTACCTTGAAGCCGAGCGTGCCGGCGGCGTCCTTGTGCAGCTCGAAGAGGAGCGCGGCGCTGAACTCCGGCAGCCCGAAGCCCTCCGGCGCCTGCGCCTCCAGCTTGAAGATGCGGATGGCCGCCGTGACGGAGATGTCGTGGCCCGCGTAGGCCTGCAGCGGCTCGGCCTCCTCGTAGTGCCGGCTGGCGTTCAGGATCCACAGCGGCATCCCGCCTGCAGACGAGCGAACCGCACTGTGCTTTCAATAACTGCTGTTGAGAATTTTATATTCTTTTTATTTTTATTTTTTTTTTATTTATGGTCACTTTCCTTTTTACCGTGATAAGCGTTATGGGACTTGAAATCACGTGGTAAAAAAATACTAGACTAGAACCATTGGTGAGTTGGCATTACCATAGTTAAGAAAACAACGCCTAAAAGTATGGTCAAGTTTCTTTTTCTTTTTTGGTTATAAGAATTCCGAAAACATTGCATAAAATGGTGTGATTTTCTTTACGATTAGTTGACCTCGACTAGTCTTGTTTTGAACAGTGTTACGAAAGTTCATCACTAATCTTGTATGTGTTCGCATAATTTCTGTTATAGAAATTCAAAAGTAGAACCGAATGGAATCGTGCCGTTTCACGTTAGGGGGCCGTTCACAAACTACGTGACCGATTTTAGGGGGAAGAGTGGTAGGCTCATGTCACGGCCCTATCCCCAATACACGGTGAGGTTAGTTTAGATTGGTCACGTAAGGGGGGAAGGGGTCAAACAGTGGTCTAAAATCGGTCACGTAGTTTATGAACGGCCCCTTATAACGATCGGAGACTCTGAGCCGTGTCGGTGAAGCTGCTCGTACCGTATCCCATCCGACGCAGCTTGGGCGTGTAGCTCTGCGACTCGAGGAGGAGGTGGCTGCCCGACCTCAAGGGCTCCGGGTACACGAGGTGGCTCCACTCCGGCAGGCTCATATTCAGCAGCTCCTGGATGAGAAAATAAGAAGCCCCCCGGTGTTGACAGAGTGCGGTTCAACAACTATAGGCTCTGGGGCGGGCTCGTACTCGAGTTGCGATACGCCAAGATCCTGCTGGGCTGGGAAACGAGCGAGATAGGTGGAGTCTTACGAAGTTTGTGTAAGTGCGAGAGAGACAGACGGAATCCCCGTCCTTGCATCTCTCTCGCACTCACAGAAACTCCATAAAGCTCCATCTTACTCGCTCGTCCCCAGACCCGCATCCCACGATACACGGTGAAGCTTTTCGGACGCTCGTCTTGCAAAATGAAAAAGAAAGAAAGAATTATATTTTTTGTTCTTATTATTCTTTCTGAATTTTTAAAATTCCTAAAATATTTTCGTCGAGATGTCGCACAGGACGGAGGTGTGTATCGCGTTTGGCCGCGCTAACCAGATATTAATGATGGTCGTTGCAACGCGACCCGCCCCCATAAATCAGCGCGCTCGGTTCCAGTATCTCCCGGCCCGGCCAGAACGGACCTGACACTGGAGCGTGGAGAACAGCGTGTAGAGGCTGACGGGGTCCTCGTCGTAGCTGATGCCGGAGTGCTGCTCGATGTACGCGAGCGTGTTCTCGCCGCCCAGGATCGCGTTGAGCCGCGTCCGGAACTCGTCGCTGTGGTACACCCGGTTCAGCTCGGTGGTGAGCGCAGGGCAGGCGACAGTGCCGGCGAGGGACTGAATACACCGATTGGAAAAACGACAGAAATGTTAAAGTCCCTTCTTCTTCATAAAACAAAACTAATAACTCGGCAATCTAAGTTTTTTGATAGTGGAAAAAACGTTAACGTCTCTTGTTCTACGTGAAACAACACCAATCTACAGGCGCTGTAAAAACCAGTAACAACAGTTTCAATATTTTTGTGGCTCGTTTTGAGAATTATGTAGAAATGCATTTTAGAATGTCGTGATCATCTTAATGTTTGTCTCAACATGACGCCCAAAAATTTTGAAACTGGTGTTACTTTGCCCCTGTTTCTCGGGAAGAGCTCCCCATAACAGAGGTATTTTTTTGACAGTGTGTTCCGTACATTTCCGCAGTAAGGTCCGAGTTGTTTTACAATGGCCGAAATTGCTGTTTTTTTGTTGTTGTTTTTCTGTATTTATTTGGTGAGGACGGGGGCGTACGCACGTTGTCCTCGTCCTTGGGCAGGACGTGGAAGGCCATGGGGATCCAGAGGCGGCCGAGCTGCGAGTGGCCCCACTCCTGCAGCGGGCCGGGGGGCCACAGCCCGGCCAGGGCGGCCCCCGCGCTCTCCTGGGTCCGCAGCTCGTGGGTCGTGTTGACGCGCGCCGCCCCGTCATAGTACTCCTTGCTCAGGAGGGTGCCCACGTAGCGCTGCCGCAGCAGCCGGCCCAGGTCGAACTCCTGCTCGCGACCCAGCTGCAGCGCACCCCGCGGGGTGTCAGTCACTAGCTCTTCTCTACGGTTTTCAACAATTTTAGCGAAAAAATTCGATTGAAAATGAATCTACTGCAGAACCAAACTACAGATTCCAGGGCGACCCAACGCCCAGAAATGAAGGTAAAAAAAGATTTTACGAGGTAACTTTGGGACATATTACAAAATGATTAGGAATTAGCTGAAGCTACCAAAGGTCTGAAAATGAGATTGGAAAGTACGATTTTACCCTTGGTTTCTTAGTTGGGCTGCCCCAGAATCTGAGACTTGGTTTTTCTGTGCCGTACGACGACGGTCAGTGTGAAAGATTTTTACACTTTAAAAAATTCACTTAAAAAGTTCAAAAAAATAAAATCATCTTTAAAGTCCTCCTGTCGCTGCCTCACCTTTGTGAGGTGGCCCATTCCATACGGTTTGTACGTGTTGTCCTTGTGCGGGTCGTTGGGGTAGGACTCGCTCGGAGTCCGCGCGCCGTGCCTAAACAACTGAGAGGGAAGCACTCGTCAAAATAGGCGCCTTAGTCTCTTTTCTGTGGAAAGTAAACTTGACAGCGACGCAGCCGGCCGTTCAGAATATCCATAGAAAATGTTTAAGACAGTTTCCAATATCTGAGCAGGGAGATTCCTTCGCGTGGAGGTCTTGGGCTCGGCGTGGGCTCGGATAAGTAATGCGAGTAAATAATAGAAAGAAGAGAGGGAAGTTTAGATTAAAAGTTTCCTTCCGGCCACTCACCACGTGCAGCTGGACCAGCGTGCGGCTGTCAGGGAGCCCCTCGTGGTACGGGGGCAGCGTCACCAGGGGGGCCGCGCCGACCCCGAGCCCCGCGGGGGGCCCCGCGACCGAGCTGAGGATGACAACGGCGAGCAGGAGGCGGGCCGCGGGGCCCAGGACCCCGGGGCCCAGGACCCCGGGAAGCTGTGTGCGGCGCCACCCTCTCTCGCGGGGCGTGTCGGAGCCGGTCATCGCAGAGTGTCAGCCGCGCGCTCTCTCCTGCTCATATAGCCGCGCCTCGCCCCTCTTTATCTGCCCCTCCCCGGACCACGCCTGTGCAATTACCAACACGAGCCGCGCTTGCATAATGTGTGCTCCGCATTAGTAATGAGCATTGCATCGCCGTGGCCCGCACTATTATAACCTTACAAAGGATTTGTTCATAGGATGTGCTTCGTATTGCGAAGGATTCAGAGCATACGTAAGCTCATGAAGAACTTTCTTTATAAGCTATGGAGAATTCTCTTCGTACTGCAAAGAATTTCTTTACATTACGAAGAAAAAATGCTTTGTATTACGTATGCTTAAAATCCTTTGTAAGGTTTTAACAGTGTGGCCGGCCGGCCCGCCTGCAGGTTTGTGCAGAGCATTGCATGGAGACACGTGGGGATCGACGCGTGTTTGCTCCGCCGCGATAAGGATAATATTATGCTGTTTTCACTTGAGGTGGTACCGCTTTGAGGCTATAATCTCACTATACTGGCCATGCCTTTCTTAAAATCCATATTTTATCCACAATTTTTGTTTTATCTCTTTCACATTTGGATGAAGACGGCTTTCAAATAATCTAGAGTCGACTTTAGGTCGGAAATTATTTTGAGTTGAACGAAAGTCAAACAGTTTAATTTTTAATTTGTGTGCAATTTTTTGATGTGTTTTTGGGTTGGACTGAAGGGAAATATACAAATTGAAGATCGACGATCGATTCTAAATTAATCAAGAAATGACTCATCAAAACTTGTGGGGAAATGTTCAAAAAATATGGATAATTTTTGGATTTCAAGAAATGCACGGCCCAGGACCAGCAATGCCAGCATAGGCGGTGCTGTTTCCTACGAGTGAAAAAAGTCAAATTACTATTTGACCTACGAAAATTCTAAGGGAGAACTGAGCAGCTTTCGAACGGATAGATAGCGGATTACGGTTCCTTCCATGAGATGATCGTTGTGTCCGAGGAGAAGGTTGTGTGCAACTTGTTGGCAGTGGTGGGTATCCCAAGTTGGCCAGCCTGAAGTTCTCGAGATTAAACAGAAGTTTGAGATTGAGAAGCTTTGGAATTGTTGAGATGAGCAGGTTATCATCTCCTTCCTCACGGTGTGATTGGTCCTGCCCACGTGTGCCCGTTGAGCAGGGAGACTTAGATAAATCTTTATGGTTCCGAGCTGTATCCGCACGAGAAGCTGGTCTAGTGCGCATCACGTACCAGTCAGCCGAACGCACTGTGTATAGTCCAAGATGGCGGCTGTCAGACTAGTGCTGGATAGGCGCCGCGCTGTGCTGTGCAAGCGTGTCTTGACAGACGCTACGCTCCGAAAAGCACTGTACCATTGATCCAAAAATATTGCGAAAATTATGCAGTATTGTTGTTGACGGGTGGCAATATTGCCAGAGGTGATGAAGCGTGGAAGGTACAACAATGGCCTTGTGTTGTGAAAATATACTTCACGATCCCGGATTGTACTATTTTGTGATTTCCGTATCATTACAGGACTGTACATTCCCGTCGGGATTGAACTCCTGGAGAGGCTGAGCCGTAGTCAGTCTTCATTGAGACACATCCTTTTCAGCAGAGCAAGCAGTGCAGTGGAATTATGAAATCCCAGCCCGCAGGCCCCGTCGAGTTGTTTAGAACTGCCCTAATGGCGAACCATTCGCTGTGACTTGAAAGGGCCCTGATGGCTTGCTTGGTGGGCCCCGCGCTGGTGGGCCGTGGGCTGGCGGTGGGCTCGCGGTGGGCTGGGCGGGCAATGCGACTCGAAGCAAGAGAGAAGTTCATTAAGTGAGTCGGGCAGTCAGTCCTTTCATTAGCCCTGCAAATGACAAGGCAAGAGAGTTAGACTTCCAACATCATGACCACGGACTGCATGGCCTGCTCCGGGGGCGGGGCGGGGCGGGGCGGGACTCTCTGGGGCACACTGACACTCCCAGCCAACCGGCTCGCCCAACACCCACAGAAATGTTTTGTTGATTCTACACATACAAACCAGGTCCGAGGGGTGTAAGTGGCGGCGCTCTGAGGGGGGCTGGCTGCGACAGGCTCACCTAGAGGGCCTGGAGGGGGGAGAGCGGCCGGGCCCCGTCTCTCCCCGTTGGCTGGGCTGGGACCCGCGGCCCTCTGAGCTGCCGTCGGTTAGATTAGCATTGGATGCGTCCCTCGCCCCACAGTTCAGCGAGTTCAGCGGAAAACACCTCGAAGATGAGGTATCTAGTGAGGCGGCGAGGTGTGCAGCGCGGCAGACAGAGCAGCACCAGGTCAGCCGCCCCCGAGGCCGCCCAGCTCCCCGCCGCACGGCTTGCCTTTTCTAAGTCGAGGAGGAAATCACCCTTGCTTGTATTTACCGCGCTCCGGCTCGGCTCCGGCTCGGCTCCGGCTCGGCTCCGGCTCGGCTCCGACTTCCTACGCGCGAGTGAAGGCGGCCGCAGACCGCCGCCGTCTCTCGGGACCCCGTGAGCTCTCCCGAGGGAAGGGCCTCTCCTCCCCCCCTCCCCCCTCCCCCTCTCCACCCCCATCTCTTATTCCTTCTTTCCTGCACCTTCAGCAGCACACGTCCCGGCGCTCAGTGCCTGCGGCTGCGGGGGCTGCGATGGCGCGCTGCGACCAGCCAGGCGCTCTCCGGGGGAGGGGAAGGGGGGGGGGGGGCACCTGAAGTGCGCCCTTGCGCGATAGCCAGCAAAATGAGTCTTGTCTGACTGCTTCTAAGTGGCTTTTGCGAGTGTACACTGTAATTTTTTTTGCATCAATTGATGACACTGTCGCATGGAAAATTATTAAGCCATGTCAAGAATATTGATGAAAGTTTCATCATGTAAAGAATCGACTCAGTGTGGTCTTCAGCGTATTTCTGACCTATTGACGAGAAATATTCGAGAAATAACATCACTCTGCGACAACCGCTTTGATCAAGCAGACTGGATGAGACTTCTGTTCGTAAATTTTTTTCCTTGTCGAACAGAAATTTTTTTACAGTGTGAGCAGTACATTAGCTTGCGAATGGAGCCACTACGCCGAGTCCCAGCACTGAGCTGGAACCTCGGCTGGAACTCGACGACATCGAGATATCGATCTGGATGGGAGATCGCACTGCTTACCGCTCGATGTGTTGGTGAAAAGATGGAGGAACTCTAGGCGGGTGGTGGTGTTACGCCTATCTGCATTCTAGCGCGCGCCGTGCAGCGAAGAGGATCAGCTCAGCGCGATTCCTTTACGTATCAGCGAAAACGCTGTTGGCGTGCTTAACGCTCTCCTCAGCATGGTCCCCCCCCCCCCCCCCCCCCCCCCCCCCCCCCCCCCCCCCCCCCCCTTTTCTCTCTCTCTCTCCCACTCACACGGAGGGGCTCCTCAATAATCCGGCCACGTGAGGGGAGCGCTACGCATCTCAATGCGGTACCCTCCTGTGTGTATTTCCCCTAGTGTATGTTCCCTCCTTGCTA
>CABIKL010003123.1:0-11405 GCA_902196195.1 Aptinothrips rufus | reverse complement strand
AGAGAGAGAGAGAGAGAGAGAGAGAGAGAGAGAGAGAGAGAGAGAGAGAGAGAGAGAGAGAGAGAAAGAGGGGGGTGTGCAGGGGCCCAACCGGGAGGGAAGGATGCGAATCTGTCCACTTGTTATATCCGGCGATGACGCTGGGGCGAGCGGCCAGGGCTCGAGCCGATGCTGCTCGCTCTGAGATCCGGAAGGTGTAATTATGATCTCCTCCCCGCCATACATCACGGGATGTGCCACTCGAGTTGCAGTGGAGCGGCGGCGAGCACAGCGACACTCGGCACGCCCTCCCTCCCACCCTTGTCATCGGCAAGGCACGAGCCCCCCATTTTACCCCGCCCCGCCCCGCCCCGCCCCGCCCCGCCCGACGCACCCCACCGGCACGCTCGCTGCGTCAATGCCACCTGACAAGCCGTATTTTGGGGGCGATTTACCATCCGCAACTTTAAAATCATCTCGAGATCCTCCGTCGGGCGGGCGGGCAGGGCCCCGGCGGTGGCCGAGTCCCCGGTGGCCGGTCCGGGGCAATACCTCAAGAGGCTCGCCCCGCTCCTGCGGGCTGGCCACCCGGCGCCGCCGATTTATGGGTGTTATTACACCTGTTGAATGGTGTCACACCTGAAAAGGTATCTCCGCCGCCCTTTTGTCGCGGCGGGGCGGGGCGGGGCGGCGCTGAGCGGCGCTGGCCTGGGCGACCAGCTGACAGGCAGCGCGCTGCGGCGCGAGTGACGGCCGACATCAATATCTGAAAGGAAACGTAACGTGAGCTCGGGATCCTGCCAGCAATTTTCTGGTCAATGAGGCGAGGGTGTCGGGGGCGAGGCGAGGTGAGGCGAGCCAAAAGGTGTGAGAGACTCGTATGAAAAAGTGCGCATGTGACAGGTTGACGACAATTATTGTTGTGCGAGTGCTTTGCGGCGCGTGGACGAGACGGCGGGGCGAGGCGGCGGAGGGGAGGGGAGGGGAGGGGAGGGGAGGGCCGCTGCCTGAGCCTCCTACAGTACTCATTTTTCATTTCCATCGTCCTGATGTCTACCTACCAGCTGAGTCACGTTAAACGCTTCTTAATGCGCATTCACTGAAACGGAAAGTGCGAAATGGGCTGGCGAGATTCATAGCGCGTAGCAATGAAGACTTTATTTGTGATTGTAACGTTGTCACCTAATTTATGGGCAGTGGTTATCTAACTGGCGTTGATCTGGCATTCTCAGTGTTTCCCGCCACTTGAAACGGTGCCATCGATCTTGCAAATAGACCGGCTCTACCAGAAGTTCCAACACAGGTGTGGATTAGTCTTCATAAAAAGTTTACTGCCTTGTCACGAATAAGAAGAGTGTGATCGGAACGGTCATCGCCTTTGCCCTTACATTCTGTGACGGTAAGGGAGAAGAGGCGTAGGTGTCTACAACACAGAAAAACCCAAACCCAGAATCTTGGGCAATCCTGCCCAGAAACCAAGGATCAAAAAAAAAAAAAAATTTGGAGGTGATTTTGAGACCAATTCCAAAACGCGTTTCGAATATGTCTGATCATTTTGCGACAGGTCTCGAAATCAGTCCCAAAAATATTTTCTGAACCTTGTTTTTGTGCGTTGAGTTGCCCCAGATTCTGGGTTTTGGTTTTTCTGTGTATTCCCAATAAATTAACACACCAGGGTGTGTGCATTGGGTATCTCCGCCTACCGAAGCCTCATGATGACATAGTCTTCCTTGATTTTCCATTAATCTTCCCGTCAATAGCCACGCGGCTGAACTGCTGGACTGTGTCACGACTCCATCAAATTCCCATTCAAGCGCTACCGTTTGAAATCGAGATCGGTGTCATGAGCTTTCTTTTTGCTGATATTCCTGACTGAAACTGGAATAGAAATGTCTAGCTGCGTTGCAGCAGTACCGTATTATCAAAGCAGCGCCAAATATAGGGCAAGATATAATTAAAGCAGTAAAAAAAAAAAAATCAAATAAAAAGTACTCGCGACTTCTTCTGTGGGCGTGGATGCGAGGAAGAGGGGAGGGTACAGCTGATTCATCACGGATAGACAATCAAGTGGCGGGAGCGCGCCAGATTTATAGGGGTCACATTTGTTTTCCCCGACCTGGACAACATCCGACACATTTTATGAACAGTGAGCAACGCTTGTCGCCCGCGGAGCGACTCAGCTCGCCTGGTGTGTGTGCTATCACGTTGTCTTCTGCCCGAAAAATGGATGCCAAATAGCGATTCATTAATTGCCGCGTGACGACGATGCCGGCTGTGATCGATAGAGCGCGCGCACGGTATGTGACGGGCTGTTTGCGCGGGCCGCCGCCAGGAGCGCTGCGGGCGCAAGCTGGCAGGCTTCAGTCAGCGAACAGGCGGGTCTCTGACGCTGGGAGGGGCGGGGTGAGTTGCGCAGTGAAGAACGGCGCGCCTGGCCTGGGTCCCCCACCACCGGAGCTCGGCGGCCTCCCCCTTCCTTCCCCCCTCACCCGCTGGCCCTGCTCGCCTCACCCGCCTCGCCTCGCCTCGCTTTCCCCCTCCCCTCCGTCGGCTGCGGCAGCCGGCCGGTGATTGACAGTTGGTAGACAACTGCGGTGCGCGCAGGATCGGTCCGGACGCTCGTCGCTCGTCGCTCGCACCAGCAGGGTTGCCGTTCACCCCCTCCGGACCCCACCCCCGCAGTGTGTTTACAGTGCGTAGCGGGAACATCGCGGGTCGCCGGCAAACGCCCGGGCGTTTGCCGCTGTCAGTGTTTTTTCAGTGTGACAGTGCCATTTCATATTTGTTTACCTACAAGCCATTTGGGATTTACCGGCGCCGATCACATCTGCAACAAGATACATCTCCACGACCAAATGAAGTGCTGTGACTAGTGTAGTTTTTACCTGTGATGGTGACAGTGCAGTGATTATAACCAAGCTTCAAGATTATTACTCGTGTGTCACCGGGAAATGATAATCGTTCCTACAGTGCAATCAAGCTATATTGTGATTCAATACCACCCCTGCAGCGGTGGTTCAGTGCAATAGTTGCTACACGACAAAGTGCAGTATTGTTTTAATTGTGTGCTGGCAGTGAAATGAGCCATGCAGGTCTTATTCAGTGAGGTGTCAGTGCAGCGCAAGTGATAGTGCTTCGCCCCTTCGCGGGCCCTCAACCTCCCTTCCCAGCGGCAGTGCTCCTCACCCGAGGGCACAGGATTTCTCTTGAAGAGGCCTTCGGGCTAAGTCGTTGAAAATCTCTTGCGGCGCGGTGTCCCAGCACGCGGAGTTTTCCGCGGCTGGCTCAAAAAATCACATGGCACAGCCAAGGGTGAGTGTCCGAACAGAACGGACGAGCTCGCGGGTTGTCAAGGTGGATAGGCAATCCGCAGCACACCCCTTGGTTTGACACGACGACACCTGACAAGATGACTGAGTTGACATTTGACTATGGATACTATTTCAACGGGCTCTATCTCTCTCTCGCATTAGTTTGGAAGATAACTTGCTTAGACCCTCGTGATCTAGGATAGTTTCTGTCTGTTAGGATGGGTTGTGGGGCTAGCCGTCACGACTGCTCGAGGGAACAGAACAGAACAGGCGCGAAGTGAATTATAGCCTTATGTGGGACATCTCGGGTCGAGGAAAATCAGTTTGAGTTTCTTAGCGCTTTCGTCCCGTTGGATTCCGGGGAAGAGGAGGCCGGGGAACAATCGAGGGGTGTAGGTCGTCGAAAAGGCCTGCGTTCAGGCACGCAGGTAGAGGCGAGCCGAGTCGAGCCGAGCCGAGCCGAGCCGAGCCGAGCCGAGCCGAGCCGAGCCGAGCCGAGCCGAGCCGTGCTATACCTATCCGTTCTCGCCCGACCGAGGCGAGGCCGCACAGGTATGCGATCCCAGCCGTCCCCAGGACCCGGGGTCGGCGATGGAAGCCTCACAACTCATGTGACGCTTTCGCGCGCAATGGACTCGGATGAGTCAGGGGCTGAGTTAGAGCGGATCTTGTCATCGCTTGCGGGGGAGGGAGATGTTTCTAGATAGACGCCAGGCTCCGGGACGTCTAGAGGGTGCGTCGCGGCGCTGCCCGGTTGTGACAGGACGCCGTCGGCCCGTGACAGTCTCCGCGGAAATGGTCGCTCGTGCACACGCATACTTCGCGATGAGCATTACACACGTCTGGGCGATTCGCACGCGTGGGTTAGGGTCCGGGCCGGTCCGGGCGCGGCGGGAGGGTCGCGGGTAGCCTGGGTAGCCGGCCGGCTCGCTCGCCGGTGCGGCCGGCGTGGCGGCGGGCGCGGAGCGGGCGGGTTTTGTTTTCCCAGTGTCACCATCAATCAGAAGCTAAATGAATAGCTGGAGCCGAGCGCCCGTATGCCCGCCCTATGCATCATAATAACGGGCTGTGCTCGCGACGCGGCTCGCGATACAGTATCTGCACTCGAGACGGCTCGGCTCGCTTCTCGACGTAGCCGTTCACCGCGAGCTCCGAACTTGTTCCTTTCCCGACGCATTGCGGACTTACCAACTTTCACAAAAAAAATGTGTGTACAGTAATCTCAAATAAGTTACTATGTATCAACTCATGCGCACATTAGAGCCAGTATATTGCGTACATAAAATTTAGCTCGAGTAATTTACTATCAACTCACGCGCGCATTACAGTCTTTAGTTTATTCTTTTCCGTACTAACAATTTTGTTTGCAATAATCTCGAGTAAGTTTTTATCAATTCACGCGCGCATTGTAGTCTGTAGTTTATTATTTTCCGTCCGTCAAAAATAAAACCTATTGGATTTTACGTTGGGCAAGCGTGTCGTATTGCGGTAGGAGTTCGACGGTAGTCGCGAGGTATTAAAACTCACACGCACCACAGAAAGTGGCCATTAGTATTCGGCTTGGAGACTCTTGTATGTCGCGCCCTAATCGGCATGAATATGTATTTGAGCCACTAAGCGAGCTACGGTGAATACATTTAGGCCACACTGAGGACTGCCATATGTGACGACAATGTTAACGAGAGACGCCGACCGGGAATAATTCAACACACCGTGGTGCGGCGCAGCTCGGCGACACCGGCGACCCGACCCGACCCGGCCGGCCCGCCGGCTGACCGACCCGCCGTCCGCGCCCGTCTCTGCCCGCCGCCCGCGGAATACGAACCGAATGGAATTTGAGCAAGAAAACAGTGAAGTGTCGCGAGTGGGCCGCGTTGTGAAGTGCGTTCTTTGGTGCGTGGCTTGGCCCCGTGCGGCGGGAAATTCAAATGCCGCGCCGGTTGCGTGTCCGTGCCGGCGCGGCGGGCCGCGGCGGGCCGCGGTGGGCGTCTGAAGCCGGCTGGATTCTCACGCGCCGCGATCCTCTCCGCGTTATCGAGTAGGCAGTGCAGCGGCAGGCATCATGTTGACTTTGAGTTGGAAGCTGCCGGTCCTTCGTGAGCAGGTGCGCGGCAGGGCAGGGCAGGGCAGGGCAGGGCAGGGCAGGACCGAGCGCCGCGCCGTGGTTCCGGCGGGTATCGGCTCCTGCGCCGCGGTCCGCTGGGGAAAGAATTATAAAACGCGGCGGCCGTGTGTGATGCGCTGTGCTGTGCACATTTGCGTAAATATAAGTTAAATACGGGGGCAGGGCAGGGCAGGGCAGCGCGGTCGACACGCAACCCGGGGCGGGGCGCGGCGGGTATGCGAGTAGACGTCGCCAGCGTTCGGCTCAACGCGGCCGGCCGCTTGCACGCAAGATATAAAAAAAAAGTGTCCCGCGATATCCGATGATCAAAGTATGCGATTAACCTAGGTGAAGTCAAGGGGCGCCCTAAGGGACATGTTACCTACATTGGATGACAGCATTTTTCACTGGCAACTCGATCATAAAACAAAATTGTGTTTTTCACTTAATATTGAAGTCATTTAATTTTAGTTAGTCTTCAAATATTTTTGTACTCTGTCCAATTTTTTGAAACAGCAGATATTTGGAATATGTATAGTTCTACACATTTGTCAAACAGAGTCGTAAAAATTTTCCGGCCCTCTTGCGATAGATCTTGAGTGCAAGGGATTGGGATTTGAGACGCCGGGGCGGATGTCTTTATCGCTCCGGTAGAGTGTGATTGCCACAGCAGGGTGGAGGGAAGTCTGCGACTCTGTAGGGCGTTCCTCGCGCACCCCGCCTTGCCCCGCCTTGCCCCGCCTTGCCCCGCGGCGGGCTTCGGGCGCCCCGATTCGTTATGAATTCAAGTCGGCGGTGAGGTGAGGTGAGGAGAGGCGGTTCCCTGTCGATGTACTCTTCGCGGTTTCCCCTGAAGACTTGCGGTTTGGGAGCAGTAATCCGTCTTGAACGATGTTCCTCGGTTTGTCTTTGCGGGCGGGCGTGTCTCTTTGCCGGCAAAGCCGCACCAAACGAGCGAATCGTACCAAAATCTCTCTTTAATAATATGCCTGGTCTGACGGTATCTTTCAAATTACTTTTCAGTGGTTACGGTGCATTGTACTCCGAAATACCGTACTTGGAAAAGCACAGAAGTTATCGGGTAGAGTTTGAAGGATAGCGATGGGTATGATGCGTGCGAAGTTGGGTCGTTTCCATCCTGGATTTTTATTTCCTTTGCCGATTACCTTGACGCTCTAACACACAGAAAAACCCAACCCAGAAACCAAGGATATAAAAAAAAATATTTTGAATCCCGCTTTGTTATAGGTCTCAAAATGACCTTCAGATATATACATTGTTTATCCTTTCTTTCTATGCACTGCCAGAAAAACCGTACCAAAATTTCCAACCGTATCAAATAACCCGGTCAATTATTCGCCTGGTTTGACCGTACTTTTCAAGTACGGTTTTTTGAGGTACGGAGTACTGTGTAACCCCCTGTGGTCTCTTATGGGAGGTACGGTTCAGCTTAGCCCCTCTTCACCGTACTTAAAAAGTACGGTCCTAACCAGGCAAATTATTGACCGGAACGTCACCGTGGTTTTTTCTGGCAGAGTGGGTTGGTTTGCGCCAGAATCTGGGTTTTGGTTCTTCTGTACAGCTTTCGAGTGAGCAGTAGTGTGTGCTGCTCGCTCGATGTGTTGTGCTCTGGAATGAGAAATGATGACAGTCTCCCTAGTCGTGCGCTGCCCACAAACCCATATTCCGACGAGTTACATTTTATGACTTCAGTCGTAAGTTAAAGCTTGCCTCTTTCGTGATAGCATGTTAATCCATTGTGTGCGTGTAATAGTTTTTTGCTTGGTGCTCATCGTTATGTTGGGCTCGAATTTCCGTGTTTTTATGCTATTTTGGAGTTGAATGTCATTATGGAGACTTGAATGCACTCCTATTTCAACGACTGCGTTATTTTGAAATTAAAAAAAATTATTGCAAAGAATTTAGATGAATAAATTAGGAATCTCCGTACCTTTTGTGCAGAATTCTGCCGACCACTAAAATTAACCACTAAAATAATATCTCGGACGTCACTTGCAATCCAGTGACGTGAAATCACTGAAAAAGGAAATATACTTGAAGTGCATGGTTACTATCCATTTCTTTTTATTTTCATTGATGTGAGGCATTGTCCGTGTAATTGAGAGCACTCGATATTTTGGCTGTGGCCTGCTGGGTAAACTAAACTGTGTGCGCGGTAGGGTAACGGACTGTTGCGCTGCACTGCCTCCGCTGCACTCCGGTCCGGTCACCCGATATTGTTGCCAGCATCACCGAACCAGTTGACCATCTGGGTTTAACTAAACTTAACGCATGGCGATCGGCCGCGAAACTGAACACCGCGTATCGGGTGTCGCTGCGGTGCGGTGCGGTGCGGTGCGGCGCGGTGCGGTCAGGTCGCGGGCTGCGCGGCGCGGCGCAGAAACCGTGCAAGTTGAGTTGGCCCGGCCTGAACTGGTGTGTGATTGCCAAGGATTTAATTGGAAATATTTATTTATTTTTTATTTTGGGTCGTTTGGGGCGAGCCAAGCTGCGCGGTGCGCGGTGTCGCGTTACCGTGTGATCGGGATGTCATTGTGTGGCTCCAAGGAGCGGGAGACTTGAGACCAGCACGAGGTGCCAAACGCCAATCTGTTTCAAATAGCTGCTCCGGGTTCCTTTCTGCGGTAGCCATCAACACATTCAAATAGGACTACTATTGATCTCAGCCGTTTTCAATAAATTCTGTTCTGAACTTTCGGTATTTTGTTGAAGTATACCAATCCAGGGCGCCAAGAAAATACTTGACGAGAGACCATGTGAGAAACGCGTTTCAAGGATGTATTGTATACTGATCATTTCTAAAATGGTACACTTGAGACAAAAATTTTGGGACAGTTCTTGTGGTTGGGATGGGTTGAAACTTAGCGTATTTCAGCTAACTTTACATTTCAACGCCACGTTTCTCGAAAACTGCTGGGATCGAAGGAATTTCTCGTGCATTTATGTCCATTGAACCCAATAGCCCAATTTAAACTACGTGAAGTGGTATTTGGCATCTTCTTTCGTTCCTATGTGAGACTAGTTCCACGCATGTAAAGTTGATCGCGGGCGTTTAGGAAATAAACATTCAGAGCAGCTCGTTATGTAGGCGCTGTAGGTGCAAATAGAAATCGGGCCGAAGTTAAAACGTCCTCGGTTGACATGTTCTTACGAGTGGCCAATACATGCACTTATACGCATGTAGCAGTCCGTCGCGACGGTCGGTTTGAAATAGAGAAGCTCCTTGAATTATTCATTGGCCGGCGTATACGGCAGCGAGTGCACTGCTTCATACACGAACCCAAACAAGCGGGACATAGAGCTGTGTTCCGATGGACGATGCCCCCCGCCCCCATCTCCCTCTCCGTACTCCTCGTTTGTTTGGGGGGTACTCGTGTCCTGGTGCCAACCCAAAGATTAGCTTCTGCAGCAGCTGAATGTGGACAGCTAAGACTTCTAGCAGCTACAGCTAAGATTTGGCTGCGTGGCAGTCAATCTCGTTGGCTAAAGCAGTCAGAGCTTTAGCTGCATAGCTAAATCTAAGCTGCTATAACTGCTAAAATTCTTAGCTGTCCATATTCTTGACTTTCATTTGCCGCTGCAGCTAATCTTTTCCCTCCGTTCGTGGACAGTCGTGTTCACTTGCAGGTCCTTATTACTCGCGTTGGGCTCCCTGTGTAGACCGGCAATATCTGATAGAATCCCTGTATTATTGTGCCAGGTCCCTGATGCTGCAGTAGGCGGGGAGCTGCGGGGTGAAGGTCACCAGGACCGCAGTGGCTGTCTGTCACCTGTGCGGCGTGGCGTGGCGCGGCGTGGCGTGGCGGGGTTGCCGCTGCTGCAGTGTGTGTTTCTGTGTTACGTTCGCACCCAGTTATGGATTTAAGGCATCTCACACGCCTCCTGAATAAATTACGGCTCGAATGGGCGTAAAAATCATGAGACATGGCACGTTCGGTGGACGTGACGTGCCTGGCAGCGGTGGGACCTCGGCTCGCCTCGCCTCGCCCGGTCGGTCCTGGCCCTGGCCCGCCACGCCGCGCCACGCCGCGCCACGCTGCGCCGGGCCGGGCAGGGCTCGCAGCCCGCATTCTAATAGTCACTGTCGCCGCGGTGCGAGAGCGATACGTTCCGGCGATAGTGTCCAATTTGCCACCTCTTCTCATCTCTGCCGCCCTGTCCGCGCGGAAGTGCCAAAAGTCCAGTGCATTGCGTCCAGGTTGTGCCTCTAATTGGGTCTTACATCAGTTATAAAGCGATGCGATCGAAAGAGCAGAGTGACCTGCCACGCCACGCTACGCCACTCCACCAGGGTGAAGTGAAACGCAACCCCCCGCCCCCACCACCTCCCGTACAACTTGATACACGCGAAAAAGCGCGAGCGAGACGAGAATCGCTATGTCGACAGGCGAGCAAACAACCAGCCTCAGGGCAGGGGCAGGGCAGGCCAGGGCGGGGTACTGTAATATGATTGAGAATATGCCGGCCGGCCTCTCGAGTCCGATCGGAAGGAGCGCTGTGTTGACTAGGTCATCCCCATTGGCAGCCCAGCCCAGCCCAGCCCAGCCCAGCGGTCAGCCGGTCTCATTATGAGAGTCATTGCCTGCCGGGCATGCCCCGGGCGAGCCCGTCCCCGCCCTGCCCGCCCTGCCCGCCCTGCGCTGCCCGCCAATACAGGCCTTGTCCCCTCTGGACAAGGACAGTGTCGTTTAAGACCTCAGTGTGTTTAGGCCTTTGTGAGCCCACGCTGGCAACACTGTACTGTAGCGCCGTTCCCAATGACAATGTTAGCTCTGGAATCGAGAAGTGCGTTCTCAGGCCGCCACCGGCTTCGCCAGTATCCATTGTCAAATTTGTGCAGGACAATAGAGTCATTAACAAATGTATCATATTACGTTATAAACTTCTTGTGCGTAGACATTGATAAAATTGCTCGTGGTTGTTGACAATGTTGTTGATAGTCTGTCAGTTCGTTACGGACTGACAGAAGGAGACGGTGAAACGTAATGATATCTGAGGGAGTGAGAGGGCTCTTATTGAACTGCTCGGCTGTGCGCCGCCCAGGTGAGAGGCAGGCACGTGGTCAGGTAAACGGCCACTGGCTGGTCCCACGTGGAGCGGAGTATCGACAGTATCGACTCTTTATTGACGGCTGACCGAGTTGTTGGAGGAGGGCGGCCGGCCTGCCCTGGCCTGGCCTGCAGCCTGCCCTGGCCTGGCCTACACTGTTAAAATTTGACGAGATTCTCATCTGAGCAAAATGACGGCAAATCCTGGTCAGTTAAACGACATGTGTTGTTTGTCATAGAATCGTCGGAAGTGCAAATTTGCCATGCACATTATATCAGTGACGACAATGTCGTCAAGTGGCAGCGACGACATTGTAGTAAAAGACACTAGCCATGGAATTGTCGCCGAAACGACGACTTGAGCCTTTGCAGTGTACATCCTGGCCCGCCCCGGCCCTGTGGCTTGTCTCTCACCTGTCAGAGTGTGTGGCGGCGAGGCGGCGCGAGGGACCGCGAGGGACCGCGAGGGTAACTGAGCCTGTTTCATTTTGTATGTGCGGACTTCAATAATGCACGCTCGGCTTGATACGGCGATTGCTTTCCAAAGCGGCTAAGTTTTACATTGATCCTCTTCCTCCTTGGCGTGTGTGCGTGTGTGAAGGCAGCGCGCTCGCGATCCGCGTCCCCAGCTCCTTTTTAACGCCGCCGCCTTTTAAAGTTTCATGGCGAGTGGCCTGGGGAGGCACTCTATGTGACCACCTCCTGGCGCGGTGTTCCTCGACTCACTGTATCGACATGGGGCGGGGTGGGGTGGGGTGGCTGCACCCCTTCGCATTGTTTCGCACTTGACGGTTGCCTAAGTGGCCACTGGGGTGGCGACGCTGGTGGCAGCACCTCGCCCCGCCCCGCCCCGCCCCGCCCCGCGAGACAAATGCCCTCTCAATTCGCTACATGGCTGTGTGTCTCGCGCAGACCTCGCGGGGGGGGGGGGGGGGGGGGGGG
>CABIKL010003122.1:0-11405 GCA_902196195.1 Aptinothrips rufus | reverse complement strand
TTCGTCGCCACCACCCCAGGGGGTGGGGGGAGGGGGGGGGGGGGCTTGTCAGAGACAGGTGCATGGTCCTATATAGCATGCCGGGCCCTGGCGAGCCGAGCCAGACGCACCACGCTACTAACAGGACAGCTGGTTCAACGGCCAGCGAGAGCAGTCGTGCCAATACAGCCGGACAGTTTCGGGAGGTTCCTAGCTTTCTTCTGAATTAATTTTAAAATTATAATATTGGAAGTACTCTTTACAAAAAATTCAACTTCACCTAACCACGTAGAACGCACGTGGTTTGATCTTGATCCTCTGGCAAACCGGCTTTAAGAGCGTATCCGGTGAACAAGCCTGATCAAAATCACCCCATTTCAGAGTAACAACCCCTCATTCAGGACCGACCCGGTATAGCTACCCTAGCCTGCCGGGCGGGGCGTGGCGGGGCGGAGCACTCTACAGTACTCGCCACGTGCGGCGTGACGTGTCGAGTCGACGTGACACCGTCAACAGGTTTTTAAACATCCACCTGCACACAAAGGTGGCGCGGCGTGGCGTGGCGCGGCGTAGCGCGGCGAATCTAGCCGTCTCCAGAGAGTGCTCAAGGTTAGAGCCATGATATCATCAGTCATTAGATGATGCAGCCCAAATCATGCAAGTCACAGTGCTTGGCTGGAGTCTTCACCGGCCAGAACGAGGTCAAAGCTCCAGTCCGAGCCGGGCCGGGCCGCGCCCGGGCAGCTCTTACTTTGCTGTCAATCGGCAGTCGGCCCGCGGCCCGGTCCGGTCCTGTCCGGTCCCCGGGGACAGGCTCCAGAACATAGGCCGCCTGAGAGGGGCCGCACATTACAGCACGCTGCCGGACATTACAAACACAAAAAGAAAAACAAAAAAAATTCGTTGCGCAGCACCGAAAATAAAAGGCCGCGAAGCCTGTGGTTTCCAAGTCATAGCAAAGACTGCCTCCAGCCCTGCCATTTGGCATTTGGCTCTTCATTCGTTCCCTTCAGAAATACAGTGGAATTCAACTCCAGCTCCAGCTGTTGCGTTCTGCTACTGGACTGATGAAATTTGGCTCGAAATGATCGGGAAAAAGAACGAATTCACAGCGAACGCCACGAAACGCGCGACGCTGGAGCGCAGCGAGCGCGCTCCTACAGAATCGATAGGATGTGCCCTGGGCTGTCTGTGCGTATTCATGTATGTATGGCTCGTCTAATGATGGGGATCCGAGGGGGATAGGGAAGAGGGGGGGAAGGGGGGGGGGGGGGGGGGGAGGGGGGGAAGGGGGGGGGGACCCGCCGGAACAGCATTCACTAGAACCGTTAGGGGAAGCAGGAGGAAAGCGAAATAGTGGCCAGCTGTTCCCGAAACTGGACAGGAGTTCCGGACCGGGACGAACATCATCGACGAGAAAGGCACCGACCCCGTTCATTCGTCAATCAGCTGATCAGGCTCGAGCGTAATGTTTCGTCAAGTTGAAGTTAGACGACAGGGAAGGTGTGACGCGACAGGAGCACAGCTCTCACCGCGGCTAGCCCCTCATCGCGAGGGAACAGACTGGTACAGCTAAGATTTATTACAGCCAAATTCGTTCGCTAATAAAGCAGTCAAAGCCTTAGCTGCAAAGCTAAACCTTAGCTACAGCTTGAAAAAAACCTTATCCTTCCATAATCTGCAGTTGCCTTCGCTGCTGCAGCTTCTCTTTTCGCTCTGTGCTCACTGCCAGCTCACTGCCAGCTCACTGCCCACGCCGAGTAGTACACCGCCAACAACTAGCACCGCCAACGTCCTTTCCATAGCTCGACTGGAGCAGGATGAATTTCCAATTTCAGTCCCTTGTTCCCGGACAAGAAGGTCCGGCGAGCGAGAGGACGGCGACATGGAACGAAGGGACCGTGCCGTGGGCCCCGCCCCGCCCCGCCCCGCCCCGCCCCGCCCCGCCCGCAGGACGGTCGAACTGACAAGACCGTGTGACCCCTCAATTACACATTCTCCTTGTACGAAAGCCCGCCGCCTCCCCTCGCTCCCCCCGCCCTGCTTCCAGCACCGTTCAGACTGAGAAAAGCAAAGTTATGGATTTCCCCCAAAATTCTCCTCGCTTTCTTTCGCGATGAGCATTGGCTGGGAACCGTAGGGTTTCGACCACGAAGCGCGCAATGACGCCGAGGCACGCTAATGGCTTAACACACTTCGCTTGCTGGCAAGCAAACACCAAAAGAAGCTAGGTTTCCACTCTCGACTTTGACTGAACTTTCAGGGCAAACCTCAGCTCACAGTACATTTCCTACGTTGACAGAAAGGCTTATTGATACATAAGGCGATGAAAAAGAAACTATACTAGACTCACCTGTGCAGCTGAGCTGAACGCTGCGCGTACGCCATTGGAGATTGCTGCGGAATACCACCATGGTCCAGGTGCACCACGGTTTGCTGCACCGTTTCCATGCTCCGCACACGCGGGCTGGCAGCCAGGGGGCGCTTGGAGCCACCGTACACTAGCACTCCACCAGTACACACAACGTATCACAGTGAGCGAAATTAAAAGAAAACTTCTCAAACTGCTCACAAATTTAACACAAAAAAAATTAAAATAAAAGAACTAAATCACTGCAAATGCACTCTTTGTAACCACTTCATCTTGTTGAATGCTTCTTGACTGGTGCATTTCTTCTTATCTCTTCTTCTTACGAGAGCGAAGGTTGCACCACGGTGCCATGGTAAGGGTTATGCTAGCTGAAGCACAACATCCTTAGCGCCATCGTGCTCCCACCGCTTTCGAACATGCTCTGCTCAAAGCTTGGACACATTCGAAGAAACCTGCAACAGAACCAAAAACAAATCAGAATTAGAAATAGATAAAGAGCAGATGATTATTATTCAAGTATAATTTTAAAAGAATTGAAATAAGTAGGAGAGAGTCAGTCTCTTCAACACTCATCTGATTATTTTGACACTACTGTACTTGACAAGAATGGCAAATTCAGACACGCTTAAGAAGAGGGTTTCAAGTACCACTCATACAGAGAAAGTCTTAAGTAATGTAACAAAAATCATAGGTTTCTCACTTAAAATACTATTTTCAGAAATGCACACTACTTGAAAAGCTACACATCAGAAAACATCAAACTACAGAACAGTTGGTTGGTTGGTTTTGAGCTTTTTAGGTGGCCAAAAAGGATAGATATTTGAAACAGCTGACTGAGAAACTGTTTAATTGAAAATGCTAAGAAAACAAATATCACAGCATCTTGCTCTAGATGCATGTCACATGTCTCAAGCAAACATGAAATGGAACTCAAAACAACAAAAAATTAGCTAAAATTTACATTTTGATCTACAACATGTTCAACATAAAGCAATAGGAGCAAAACTTGTTAAATTGTACAACATTTTCTCAATATTTGATGCTTGCATCAATGAGATCTTATACAAACAAATAAGGTAGCTGAATAATGTTTTCCAATAGCAAAACATGAGATCACAAAATATAAGAGAAGTAAAAATGTACAGGGATGTAAATGGAGATAGTATGGTCACATAGTTGGTTAGAAGTAAATAAGTGCTAGGATGCATGTGAAGATAATAGATCTTAAACTATTTTTAAAAAAAACTAATTGTATCTTCGTACAACAATGAGAAAAGCATAACAAAACAATAAGATAGAGAAAATTAAAAATAGTGATGACTATAAAAATATGTATGTTTGAGGAAAAATAAGACCACAGCATTCTCCAATTTATAAATACATTTAAAAAATACAGTTGGAACGTCTATGACCTCTACACTGTTAGCTAACGCATTGGAAGGTCACAGATGGTGAGCAGAAAACACAATGAGCAGCAATTTTCACAGATTTCTACCCATTTTGACTGCATCTTTAAAATTTTAAGAAAGGATAAGATAATTACAATTCTAGGGGATAAATCCGACTGGAACTTGTAAAAAAAATGCTCAATTTTACATCTACACACTCAGAACTCTATACACAGTAAAATAAATTTTACTATGAGCATCAACTTTGGGCGATGTGAATCACATTTAAGTGAGTGAAAGAGAAAAACTTAAGTAGCAGCTTTACACGTTTTACCTCTGCGACTCAATATGCTAAAACTTGACCCAATCAACACGAGCCAACAAAACTCAACGTTACCTCTGTTCCATTCACATAACAGCTCTTCTTCGACACACCGAGGCGGCTGTCTCAGAGCCACTTGGGCTCACAACGCTCTGAGTGGTCCAACTTCATGGGGAACAGATGGAAATGAGCTCACTGCACTGATTCACACACAGACTTGCCCTTTTGGCTGGGGACACTGGGCAAACACACTCAGATGGTTTTGCTCTGGCTCCTTAACCTCTCCTGAGCGCTGGCTGGCTGTAAAGCTCTCTGGCCAGGCCAGGCGGGCAGCTCCACGCCTTGGCTTGCTCAGTGCTGGCGACTGGGTCTGGCCCAGCCCGGCTGGGCTGCGGTGCGGCGGTCGGGCGAGGGCCGCTAACCTTACATTCCTGTCGGGCTGGCCCCAGGCAACCCTAAGGCCTGGAGAACAGGGCGGGTGGGCCCTGGAGAACCCACCGGAGTCAGGATATCCAGGAGGTCCTCGGCTGCAGGTCCAGCAGCGAAGAGACAAGTCGAGGCGACTTTACTTGGGTCGAGGCGTTGGCACCCGCGTCGGTTCCACATCATCACACTGTAAGAGACCACTGAGGGGCCACTAGACACACTTTAAACCTCAGGAAAGGAGCGCAATTACCTTGAACACAACACCAGCAGTCGTACACTCCGCTCGGGACACTGCCTTGCGCACTACGAACACAACATCCACTTTAGTCGGAGGACGAACTTCGCTGCGGACGGACTATATGTTACACTTCGGGACCGCCCGCGCGCGCAGCCACCGACTTGACACTCACACGCGAAACTTTGCGATTAAACTTGCATCCCGTTTCAGTTCAATTCGTCAAAGTCATTGAACTAGCGCTAGAGAGAGCCAGTGTTTAGAACAGCCAGCGCTCGGCTCGCTCATACAGTAGGCTCGCAAACAGGTTCCGGGCGAGTCCAAGTGGCGCTGGGCTGGAGGGGAGGGGACGGGAAGGGAGAGGAGAGGAGAGGAGAGGAGAGGGCTGGCAGCGAGGCAGCGGGGAGAGGAGGGGACGAGCGGAGCCGAGCCAGCGCGAGGATCTGGCATCAATGGAAGACTGCTGCGGTGGTGGTTGCGTAGCAGCAGTGGCGTCGGCGGCTGCGGGGGTTGAGGAGGAGGAGGAGGAAGAGGAGGAGGAGGCGGAGGTGGTGGGGCGGCCATGGCAGTAGTAAGAGAAGAGGGCGGGGCCGGGCCGGGGAGGCCGCGGAGGGCCGGACCGGACCAGGAGGAGGAGAGGAGAGAGGAAACGGAGAAGAGACGAAGTGAGAGGAGTGGAAAGTGAGGAGAGGAGTGAGGAGTGAGCTGCGGAGCCGAGCCGGGCCCTGGTCGCGAGCTCAGAGAGACGAGCTTCGCAAACGGCAGAATTTAAACTGAGAATCGTGTTTCAAATGATCCTTGCAGTCGTTCTATAAATTCCTGAGACGACAACTTCGCTGAATATTCATTCTATAGTCTATGTACGGTTCTTCCGTCTCTGAGTCATCGCGCGGCCTCAAGAGTGAACAGAATAAAGTATTCCCGTCGCGACTGGTGTCCTGGAAATGTTCGTTGGGACCTCGTCCTGCGCACACCGCTACGGCCCTCTCGCACGAACCCTTTTCAGCGCCCACGTGTGAATGGAGGCCGTGGGGATTCACAATAGGGTAGTCCGGAGATAGCCTGAACGGAAGTTAAGAAGAAGTCAAGAACACCAAAAGCGGAAAGGCAATAGTCGGTATGAGAAATCACACTCGCGGGGTCGGGCGAGTCCTTCCATCTTGGCAAGATGGAAGCACTCGTCTACGCGCGTGTAGTTTCTCATACCTTCTCTTTCCTTTCCTCTTTTGGTATTCTTGACTTCTTCTTAACTTCCGTTCTGGCTATCTCCGGACTCTATTCCTCAACCTTCCCTAGGTCTCTTCCTTTAAAGCGCGTGGAGGAGTTAAGCACATTAAGTCATTCAGGGTAGACGAATGATAGCTCACAGTCCGTCTGAAACGAAATGAAGGCATGTAGCTGCAGTAGCGCAGAGCTCCAGATGGAACGACAGGCTTCGCTAACAAGCAGCACAACATGACCGCCACGCAATCGTAAAGCTTTGCACTTAAGTCATGATAAAATGGCGAGATTATTATTATTCTACCGGGCAGCAGATACGATTGCATCGTATCGTTATCACTGGCCAGTGAGAGGAGACGGGGCCGCACAGTCTTTCGTGTATCGGATACTCAGGGCATGGGCAGGGCAGGCAGCGTAGCACAGCAAACATTTGTTCCGATATTCCAAGGACATTCCTACGTAAGGGAGGTAGGGGTGCACTACCTCTCGCAGAGGACGATGTCCTGGAGCCCCGTGTCGTGCCATAACTAAGTGCGAAGCGAAGAGAAGAGACCGGTGTGGCTTCACACGACGTGCTGTATGCTATACCGTACATCTTCACCCTGACGGGGAAATCTTGAATCTCCTTACGACCGTTCACGGGCACGCTGAGACAACCGTTGATCGAGAAGTGGGTAGTGCAGTGGTTCCCGAACCAGGGATCTCGACCGTACTCGGGGTCGCGAGAAAAACAAGGGTCGAGTCCTTCTCAACGCACGCATTAAAAGCCGAGTGTTGACGTATTAAATGGTAGGGCGGCACATTAGCCGCGTAACAAAGCCAAGTGGTAACGCAGCCAAGTGGTAACGCATAACGCCCGCCTCGGCCCCCTATGGAACAGAAAACTGGTATAGAAAGATAGAGGCTGGGTCTAAAGACCGCCTGAAAATGTGGGATCGCGGTGAAGGGCTTATTGTTGCTTTTCATTTTGACTTCATTCAGCAGTACTTCCAATCATGTGTGTCAAAAATTGCGCCTTTTAGAGCATGATATGTGTTGTTTAATCGAAAGTTATAGGTGACAATGTATTTTGGTTCTTGGTAAAAGAAAAATCTTGGGGTCGCGAACATTTACTCGCAAGTAAATTTGGGGTCGCGGAAAGTTGAGAAGGCCATTTTGGGGTCGCGAATGGAAAATGGTTTGGGAACCGCTGGGTAGTGGGTAGTGGAGTAGGCTCTTCTCCTTCTCGTCCCATCCTTGCAGTCTACTCACTCTCCCGCTCCCCCTCCCTCTCTTCGCATTCCGCCTGCACTCTTTCCCAGTCTTTGTTCGTCGGCCTCTCGTTCTCTCCGTCTCGCTCACTCTCCCCGTTCTTTCGTTCTCGCTTGGTGTCCCGTTCGTTAGGTCGGTCGATACAGCCCGTCCCTGCCACCCCCATCCGCCCTCTCTTTCTCCCGCCCTTCCCTTCCCTACCCTCCCTCACCCTCGCCCCGTCCCCCATTGGATTATCAACCCTCACATATATCAGCTATCGGTCCTCTCTCTGCAGAGCTTTAGGATCTTTGGTTCAGTCTGGTCCAGAACCAGGGTTCCCCTTCTAAGAGAAAGGAGTTGACAGTAAACATCCGCTTTTGCTTGCGAGACAACCCCAGCGAAACGTTACTCGACTACGATCTCTCTTGTTGGTTCCCCTTGCGCCCCTGTCTTCCCATTATAATTTTCATTATTTACAAAATGTCTCTTTCCAGGAGCATTTCGGTCACCCTACAAATTTCTAGCATTCTTGTTTTGCTCTGTGTATCGTCAGAACTCATGGTCATCTCCTGTTCTCAAAGAAAACACCTTTATTAATGCCTTATGCATTACAGTCGCAAGTTGAATTCTCTGGAGCAAAACTTACATTTTTCCTTCCATTTTATTTCCGTGATCGCCGATCCTCCAACAGAAGAAAACTATGATGATATTTCTGCGAGGTTTTTGATCTGGAATATACCCGACCAGAACTTATGAGCAAAAACTATAACAAATTAATGTTTTTTCTGTGTGTTATCATACCAGCAACTCTGTTCTCTGAGAGAGAACTCCCCACCAATAAAAACTCCTGGAAGAGAGAAGAGGGGGGGCGAGAAGAGAGGAGAGGGGACGGGAGGGGAGGGGAGGGGCGCTACTGGAGGCGCATTGCGTCCTTGTCGTAGACGCTCCTATAAAAGTACGCCGCTTAAAGCGGCTGGAAACTCATTTTAAAGGACCGCTGGATAGAAACAGTCTTGGTTCACACTTCCTGTAGGGTCTTGGGCGCAGCAGGTCAGGATAGAACCATGTTAGTTCATGTAATGTCGATAGTGTCCGTATATTGTCCGCATCTAATGCCGCTTGAACTCCTGTGTGTGCACACTATAATAATAGACAGCGACGGACTCCTCGGTGTCGACCGCGTCCGCGTTTCATCCGATATGTTTAAGTAGGCTCGAAGCATATTGGGACTGCAACTACTTGGCAGCCCGTTGGCAGCGCTGCTGAGGCGCCAAGCAGCCCCAGCCCCGCCTAGGCCCGGCTAGGGCGGTTAAAGCCCGGTTAAAGCCTCGCCTCGCCTCGCCTCGCGTCAAAGCAGTCGGGTCTCGCAGGATGTGGTTAGGTTTACGTTTGCAGACGAACTGCGCCGCCAGAGCAGGGCAGGGCGGGGAAGGGAAGGGAAGGGCGGGGCAGGGCAGGGGTGGGGGAGGGCGTCGAAGGGCAGGAGTGCGGCGGTGAAGGGCGGTGGAGGCCTAGTGGAGGGCAGGGCGGGGCAGGGCAGGGCTGGGGGAGGGCGTCGAAGGGCAGGAGTGCGGCGGTGAAGGGCGGTGGAGGCCTAGTGGAGGGCAGAGCCGAGTCAGTGCCGGGCTGTGCCAGACGGACAGGGGCAGCCAGGGGCGTAGCCAGAGCAGTGTTCAGATCTCCTTAGGAGTAGGGTGGGGGGTGGGGGGATGCGAAGTCCGAAGATGAAGGAAATAACGGAACACATGGAATGTAGGCTTCAGAACAACAATTAAAATTAATACTAAAACGATCGCTGCAAGGCACTATGCTGAGAAATCGAGAAGTAGCCTAATACGTGTGCACGAAAGCTTCGAGGGCGTGTGAGCATGGTATGCACCCTTCTGGCGCTGGTATTTGGACTGGTTTTGAGGACATCCTTGGCGTCTCTCGGACCTAAGGGTGCGGCCATCTCTCTGTGCGGCTGCGACCGAAGCCAGCAGGAAATGGGCTGCCCTGTGTGCTCCCTTTCTCCGGGCCAACGACTTCCTCTTCGGCCCAGGCGAGGCCATGTAGCTCCTCTTGCTGCGCGGCCCGGATAGGAGACGACGTGTCCGATTATAATTCGAGGGGGCGGCCAGGAGGAGGGGGTGAGGGGGAGGAGTGGAGAGCGAGGGGAAGCGCCAATCCCATCCTTCCCATGGGGAGATGCAAAGGCAAGGTCACCCGGGGCAGGGCAGGGTGGCGGAGCAAAGCGGGGCGGGGCGGGGTGCGGTGGGGTGGGGTGGGGTGTGGTGGGGTGATGAGGGTCGGGTCAGGAGGAGCGCGGGGCGCGCGCCGCGGCGCTGGACTGGGCGGGCGAGGGGTTGTGACGAGAGGGACGCAGCGGAGGGGTGGGGAGGGAAGGAAAGGGTTGCTTGCTGCTCTCTGGACCCCCTCCAGCGTTTTTGAGAGCGTGCACAATCCTATCAGACGTCATCTCTGCGGGATTGAGCCGACATCTGACGCAGGGATACAAGTCAGAGGCACTAGGTCGGTCGGCACAGAATGCCAAGGAAGTCCGAGCCAAATTATTCGCTTTTAATTGACAAGAAGATGCATCTCAAAAGCTCGCGGGGAATTTTCTTCGCAGTAAAGCAGAGCGTTTCCTTCTGGTTTCCTTTGTGCCGCAATCACAAAAACAAAATCTTTACATTTCAAGCTTAAAATTCTCTGTAATTGCGAAGCATTTCTTTGTAACGATTTTACCAAGGGTCGAAGGACATCTAGATGCGGTCTGAAAGTGGCGGTTTGTGGTCAGCATTCGGGATGTTACGACGGTAACAGTCCAGGCATCGCCGAGCCCGCTCTGCCGCTCTTTGCCGCGCCAGCGTGGCTGCAGTAGCTTGCTCCCCAGTGGTACATTGCATCACACTATGCAATCTAGCGCTAGCGTCTTCGGTTATTCGGTGACCGGTGCAGTCTCTGGAGCTGGAATATAGCGTTCCAGTGACTGTTCTAGGGGGCGCCACGTCCTCCTCCATGTTCTCCGTTGTTTGAGGGCACCTGGCGTTGGATTTGCATGCCATTAAGTAAGAGTCCTAATGAGGAGACGGGCAGTGGGGGCGGTGTGACCGGCTGCAAGGCTTTCTAGAAGAGAGTGACCAACCAAGTGGCCGGTGCTGTGCTGCTCGTTGGCAAGTCTGGCGGCAAGTCCAAGGGCGTGGGCCCTGCGGTGGGGTCCAGGCTACGACTGCCCCGTCCACTGTAGCGACTCCCCCGCGTCCCGTGCTAGCATGGGACCGCTTTTCGTGAATAGTGAGTGCAGCGGGCTCGACAGGGGGGTGGCGTGGCGTGGCGCGGCGTGGCGTGGCGTGGCGGGCCGATTGATTTGTCTCTGTTGTGGCGGTGCCGCCAGGGCCTGACGCCCGGCCAGGCCCGCGGGAGTGACCCGCACCGACACACCGCGCTGACCGGGTACCAGACGGGGCCCCAAAGACCAGCCGGCCAGCCCGAGCAGGCAGTCAGCCGCAGCGCCACGCCACGCCTGGCAGCACATCAAGCTGGCCCCGACCAGCGCTATAGATCGATGCGGGGCAGACCGGGCGGTGCGGGGGAGGGGGGAGGGGTGCGCTGCAGTGCCCTCACCTCGCCTCGTCGCCTTGGCGTGGCTTGGCGTGGCGTGGCGTGGCGTGGCTCGCCGAGGAGCCGGTCGCTCACATCTCATCCCCTATGTGCATCCCACCGCCTTGCAATCAGTTCGAAATGGTCCGCGTCAAAAACACCACGTGCAATAAAAATTTCGTCGTAAGAAGACTGAAGGCGAGGCCTGCTCAGCCTCAAATATGTCCCAGAGAGAACTGAATCCGAGGCTCGGGTCTCCTCGATCTCCGAACTGGCCGTGCCAAAACCACCTCAAACCATAACGAAGGAAAGAAACGTCACACATCACGTAGTCCCATTGTTATTATCTTCATATTTTGTCACGAAGCAGCGCGAGGTACTGTGCTGTGTTGTCATTCGCTGGCTCGGCGCGGGCGGCTGCTAGCCGACGACACTCCGACACAATTAAGTTCGCCGTATTTTACGGAAGCGGCGTTGTAAAGGTCTCTACTCCGCCTCCAAGGGGACGTGTTATCGCAGAGCAGTGCAGAGCAGCTGGGGGAGGAAACATGGCGTCATTGCCTACAGCCCTCCTGGAAGACCCTGCCTCCTGGAGCGAGGCAGGCGGAGGATGGGGTGTGGGGAGGAGGGGGGAGGGCAGGGAGGGTC
>CABIKL010003121.1:0-11406 GCA_902196195.1 Aptinothrips rufus | reverse complement strand
CACTGCATTCGGTACTACATGTTTGAGCGTCATGGCATCATGGCTAGTGGGTGTCGCGGGCTCAAGTAGTACGGGCGCGATCGATTTACTTTTGTTTCCAGGTGCAGCACTTCCCCCTCAGCGACCTTACACCACATAAGTTTTGCATGACCGCTGGACTCTGTTTCTTGGCTGACTCGAAGTAGCGGGTCTGTGCTCCTGTTTTGACGTTCTGTTGGCAAAGTGTTCGCCCTTGACTTTCCCGAGCTGCACTTCCCTCCTTGATATCGCCTTGAAGCCCGGCATCGGGACAACGACAGCCGCCTGTGGGTGGAGTATACCGAGCTGATAATGAATGTTTCAACAACATTGCTAAATCACAAGACAAAAATAAAAACGTACGGACAAGACGACTTTATTGTCATACTTCAACATATCACAACAAACGAACTTCTTAACAACGCTCAATAAATAAATTACATTAAATTAACAGTTCAAGTTGGACAGTGTGCGAGTGGAGGCCACCGCCAGCGTGTCCACTTTCCTTACATCACCACGGTGCGGAGTCCTTGAGAGGGAGACAAAGTTTCGATCGCAATATCAGCAGCGCTATCGATATCTCGATAATTCCTCGTCTCCGCGCGCGCAGCCCTGACGCGTGCCCGCTGTGCTTGTGGTTAATCAGGCCTGCCCTGCCCTGCACTGCCCACAGTCACACGTAGAGGTGAGGGCGTTTCAAACGGAGTGACCGCGGCGCGGTGGGCTCGGCGGTCTCGTTCACGATCCAGTTCACCACACGCTCACACCTTATGAACTTTTAAGACAGTCCCTTTAGGGCTGGCTCTGCCAGTAGGTGCACAGCCAAGCAGCCATCCAGGAATACGACAGTATTACAGAGCATAGAGTAATGGCCCTATTTCGGGCCACTGGCCCTAATTCAAGCCACCCCTTAAAATCATTTGCGGGCAGCTCTCGATTCCAAACGACACTGAAATTTAAAAGTTCACAATGTTAACTCTTCAATTCTTTGGTCGCCTGGGACCTGAAGAAGGCTGCAGTTAATTTACAGGGGGTGGCTCGAATTAGGGCCAGTGGCCCGAAATAGGGCCATTACTCTAATGCAGAGCGAGCTGTGACCGCGCGGGTGTGAAGTCACAAAGCCTCGCCGCCGCCGCAGTTAATATGGAAACACTCGTTTTGTTCATAACGCATAAACAAATTAGTGCAACAATAGAATATGAACAAATTTAACAAATTTGTCGATTACCACGAACAAAATGTTATTAACGTCGTATAAACCAAATTGTCGATGACTAGAGCTATTGTTGCACAAATTTGACAATGATATTGTGAAAATGTTTATGGTGGTCTGAGACTGCACCGGTCAGTGCCCTGCCCTCGCGATGCTGTATGAACCTGGAGGGCCTGCAGTTGAGAGGGTGGAGTAATACCAACCTTTGACCGATTTGAAAATAATCAAGTACCAACATGAACATCTGCAGTCGCTTTATATATACCATAAACCATGAAAGGAGTCATTACAGTGGCGTATCACTCACAGCCTGCGAAAAGTTACTCGGGTTAAAGGAGTCCGTGCAGGCACTGCAGTTCATGGTCACACCCTCTCCGCCCACCTCCAGACGACAGGGACAAGGACCGCGACGCGTACCTGGCTGGTACGTGACAGTGACCGGGCGGCGCGGGCGGCGACCACTGACCCCGGACCTGCCCCGGACCACTGCCGGCCGCGACACCGCGACCACCGCGACGCAACACTAGGTCAGTACGCGTAGGCGCTGTAGCCCGCGGCCCCGACCCCGACCGCAGGCACGGCGGCGGCCACGACTCTGCCGCCGTAGGGCGCCGGGTAGCCGCTGTAGCCCTCCGCCGCGTAGCCGTAGGGCGCGCCGTAGGGCGAGCCGTAGGGCGAGCTGTAGGGCGCGGCGCCGGTCAGCTTGGAGTACACGCCGTCCGTGTAGGCGGTGTAGGCTGTCCCGGGCCCGGCGAAAGGACTGTACGCTACCTGTGACACATATACACACACACGCGAGAGAGATGAGTCGAGAAGTTTGAACATCGTCCGACATAGCATTAGATCGACCTTGATGGAAAAGTCGCGTCGATCCACACTGCTAACTGAGGCAACCATCAGTCAGTGGCACCAGCGAACGTGGCAAAATCTAGCCGAAACAAAGCGGTGTGGAGCCTGCCAACTAGGTGACTTCTCAGCATCCCTGAGCAGGCAGGCTGAGATGCAGCCCGCCACACATCGGAGTGTTCTGGCTAGATTTTGCCCGTTGGGTTGGCTGCCCTGCCCTGCCCTGCCCTGCCGGCGAGCTCACCTTGGCAACTGGAGCGTATCCGGAGACTGCATAAGGCGCCGCCACCGCGTAGGGCCCGTAGGGCTGGGAAGCCGGCCCGTACCCGCCGTAGGCGCCGTAGGCGCCATAGGCGCCATAGGCCCCGGCCGGCGAGTAGGCGACGCCGTAGGCCGCGGGGGCGGGGGGGAAGGGGTCGGCGCCGAAGACGGAGCCCACACCGAGTACTCCCCGCTTCTCCTTGCTGCTCTCGACGGCGTCCTGGGCGGGGCCGTCCTCGGCGGGGCCGACCTGAGCGTCCACCGCCACCCCGAGCAGGAGCACCCAGCAGCACAGCGACGAGGACACCTGCAGCCACACATACTGATTCATTGCCTGGACTAGAGTGAGATGGAGTATCGTAAGACTGTGAGAGTGCAAGCGAGACGCCTGCCGGTCCCTCTCATGAGACTCTTAGCACGTTGCCCGGTTCAGGAGAACTGAGACGCGACGCGACGGTTCTCTCTTACCAGGAGCTTCATGTTAATGTTCGGTGAGGAGCCGGCAGACACTGAGGCCCCTGGGGCAGTCACCCGCCTTTATAGCACTGCTCCATGCTGTCCAGGAGTGTCCTTCCCTTCGTGTGAGGACAGCTCCCATCCTTCTCTCTCCCTCCTCTCAGCTCTCCTCTCCTCGTCTATCGCCCTTCGAGGACCACGTCGCGTCCCGCATTCGATACGGTCTGGACAGATGCTGCCGTGCAGCACTGGACAACCGCCGTCAAGCCGCGACACGCCACGCCACGCAACGCCACGCCGCGCCACGCCACGCCACGCCACGCCACGCCACGCCACGCCACGCCACCATCATTGGCTTCACTCAACAAAACAAACGTTTGTCCCGTTTCTTTTCTTTTTTTCTTTTTGTTCAGACGAACTCGAACCGTTCACGTAACGATTTGCATTCTTTCTTTTCCTTATGTTGTACCTATGTGATCCTACTCTACGCGAATTCTCTGCTACGACTAACCAACATGACCAAGCGCTTTCCAGCTGGGAGCTCGGTCGATGACAGTAAATGTGAGAAGAAAACATGACTGAAGAGTCCAAACTGCTACAGCATTCTGTTCCCTGGGGACGTACGGTGGGCTCGCCATCAAATTTATAACGCAAGGTTCAGGAGCACGGAACCTCGGGTAGAATATCGCGACACCAAGCTGCTGGTGTTCAGCGAAAACAGAAATAAAGAGAAGAGGAAATTGTTTCGTCGGAGTAACACGATGTGTTACATTAGGTTAGTTTAGTTAAGGTTAGGTGAGGTTACATTAAGTTAGGTCAGGATGCAGGTGTTTCAATCGGTGCACTCATCTCAGTGTGCCTGCCGCTGGCCGTCATCCATACCCTGCGCCTTCCAACCGCACCGCCGCGCCGGTCGCGCCTCGCCGGATTTTGCGGACCTTCTACCCCCCCCCCCCCTCCCCCCCTTTCCCCCTTCTCGCCGGTGGTCTTCCCTTGGGCTGGCGGAGAAAAGAAGAGCAGGTGTCTGCCCCGTGTCTCAGCTCACGGCCCCTCACGGGTGGCTGGTCTCAGCCGGGCTCCGGGCTGCCGCGGGTGGGATACCTTCACGGATACCAGTCTCATCGTAGAGATCGAGGGGTTGGACACTCCTGAAAAATGTGTAACTTACCCTACAACTCGGGCTGACAAACAACAGCAGATTTAAAAGTGAAAACCTACAGAACATTAGCTTAGCAGGAAGACTCGGACTGAAACCTGGCACAGCTAACCTCAAGAGGTCGAAGACTTGAACCTTGGCCAAAATTGAGCAAAACACAGTGGTTGAAGCCGGACAGTCTCTGAGCAGGAAGCGATCAGGGGGATCAGAGTGCCTATCAAGAAATGAAAAAGCGGCGGACGTTCACTCCTACTTTTGGCTACTTTTTCCACTTTCACTTCTGCTATTTTCGGCTACTTTTTCTAGGCTACTTTTACTTTCACTTTTCTACTTCTAAAGTTACTTTGTCAGGCTGTACACCTACTTTCGAGTGTGTCGAACCCCTCGGTAGAGATCGTCGCGAGGAAAGCTGAATCACAAATCCTCTGATAAAGGTACCTGGTTAAAATTTCAAACAAAGTATATGCTTTTGGAAATTTTCAATGACCGTCATTAACTTGCTGTCAGTTTTCTCTGACGATTTTTTAAGAGCACTTTTGCTGTTTGTGTCTTTTCTTGACAGTGTTCTTCACATGGGTAGAGATATTAGGACTTCACAACGCTGCTCTACTCGAACCAGAGGCCCGCATTATCTCGGTGTACCGCACCAGGGTCTGCACAAGGGGACGGGTGGGAGGTGAGGTTAGGAGTCCTCGGCATGTAATACGCCGGGTATGGAGTGCAGATTACAGACTTAGCTCCACCGGCCTCATATCGGTCCGGAACGCGTCCACAGCGAGGATGGCTTCGCGGCAGCGCGAGCACTCCGTCCTTCTGGTGGTCCTGACCAGGGTCATCGCGGTGCTCTGCGTGCTCGGGGGCCCGGTGCAGACCCTGCGTCCTTCGCTGCGGCGGCCAGCTGGCGGCGGTAAGCGTTTGCGCGCTGCTCCAGTTCCATCGTTAGGTTATGAACATGCAGAGAGAACTGTTTCCAAACTGGGGGCGGAGTTTCATTGTTTACATTACTTGACACCATAAATGTATTGACATTCGCACATAAAAAATGTCCAAGTGTAACCATCTGGGGCAGCGCCGAGGACCAAAGAGTGAAAAAAAAACGAAAAACAAAAAACAAAAAAACATTGGATATCATTTTGAGACCTAAGTTATTTTAAAGTGATCAGGGACGTAGGAAACAGCTTCGGAAGAAGTCCCAAAGTAACCTTTAAAATTATTTTTGTTTGCCCTTGGTTGAGTTGCCCACCAGGTTCAATCCGGGGGCCTCCCTAGCAGGTCTCTCCTCTCCCAACTCTGAGCCCGGCTGATGTTGACCGCCACAGGCCTGAGCTCCGCGCCGCGCTGCCGGGAGTTCTTCGCGCACGGCGACACTGCGGGGGCGGACGGCGCGGAGTACAGCACGCTGCTGCTGTGGCGGGAGCACGCCGTCCTGGACGCCGCGTCGGCCACCTGGACGCTGCCGTTGAACGTGTCCGCGACCCAGGGCGCGCGGATCATGTTGGGCAGCGCGGCCAGGGCCCTCCCCCACCAGCCGCACTACGAGCTGGTGCTGGGCACCGCCGCCAACGACTCCTTCCTGCTCGTGCACCACCACAAGCAGGGCACGACCAAGCTGACCGCCGCCGCCGACCCGCTGCTGCCGCTGTTCGACGCCGGCGAGCTGCAGCTGTGGCTCCGGTGGAGGGTCGACGGGAACGCGACGCGAAGCCACGCCTCGCTGCAAGCCTCCGTCCTCCCGGTAAGCCCCGGGCGTGCGGCGGCACGGCGCGCGGTTAGGCCAGCCCGACCTGTGCAACGCACGGCGGCGCGGCGGGTTGCCTATCCCCGTGCGTTCATGATGATTACAAATCTGTTGGCGTAGCTTAGCTTGTAAACACGAAGAGATGGATTGGGCAGGGCGGGGCGGCTTTAGAATCTGGGTTTTGGGTTTTCTTGTACAGTGGCTTTGGTTTGTGGCCTCCTTTTAAAGGCTGGCCGACGTGAGCCGACCCTGCTGTTCAGCTACACGACGGACCGCCCCATCCAGCTGGAGACGTTCAGTTTCGGCAGCTCCTCGCCGGGAGACATCGCCTTCACGGTGTGCACCTCGACACAGCCCCGCGGCGGGGGTGAGTCCAGGATTGTGATCAGAGAGAGGTTCTCAGGGGCACGAAACTACCTTGACCTCCCCGGTCCATGTCCTCAGGGTCACATGGCTGCCGGTCGCTCATTACCCACGTCAGGGACTCACACCAGCGCGTCCACAACCTGGCACTCGGCTGGTCGGACTCCGTGGACCACCGGGGCCGCCTTCAGTTCTGGGCGAGGGCGTCCGCCGACGTGGAGGTTGTGGTGACGGACAGGCTGCACCCCAAGCACGACGACCCAAAGTACCACGTGGTGCTCGGCGGCGAGTTCAACACCATGAGCTGGATCCGGGGGCCTCGGGGCCGCATCCTGCCCATGGACACGCCCGCCCTGCTCTCCTCGGCTCGGTACCGGCCGTTCTGGGTGTCCGTGTCTCGCGGGCAGCTGGCCGCCGGCACGGGGGACCTCCACCTCAACCGCACGAGCACCCTCTTCTCCTGGGTGCACCCTCAAGCACCCACGCCCAAGTTCGTCTCGTTCGCCACCTACCGCCAGCGCCTGGTTAACATCCTAATGGACTGCAAGGGTAGGGCCGCAGTATTTTAATGCCGACAGAGACGATGTCGAAACGATATCGAAACGACGTCGGATTTATCTTTCCGATATCGTATCGATATCATTATCGACATTTCTCACAGGGTATCCTCATCCCAATTAAGTAGCTTTCCGTCCTGCCTCGCCCATGAGCGCAGAACAAAGTCACAATTTTGACGTCGAAAGCAGAATAGGCCATGCGTCTACGAACTACGAACTATGTACAAGGACTTCTATTGTGTCTCATTTACTTCAACTTTTTTATAATCCTACAGACTCGCCATCTACAACGGTGGATAGCCTGTCGCCAGCCTCTCCGGCCGACTTCCTGGACTCCATTGAAAGCTACCTGGCATCCCCTCATTCCAAAGCGCCAGCTCAAGCACTGCAGTTACAATCAGTGACGCTGGGAAACGGCACTCTATCGGTCTCAGGTGTTCTACTCCAGGTGCGGGATGACACTTTTTCTCAAACCGAAGTATCTAAATAATTAGTGTGTGACTGACTGCGCTGTCCTTCACTTTATTAGGGACAAGTAGTGTGTGCCACTACCTAGTGTACCGTTTTGATTACGATGTGGATCTATAATGTAACTTATGATTGTGTCAGTAGCGATTATTCTTCTAGGAATGGGAAAATATTGATGAAGTTTTGGCATGGGATCCAACTTGGTTTGGAGTAGTGCGAAAACTACAGTTCTGGCTATATAACAATTCAGAAATTGATGAAGAGGATGGTTATTTTAGCCCTCCATCCCTTGCACTGACCAAGTAAGAGTCAAAAATTTAGTTTTGTGTCATGATTTTGATTGCAATTATTATGTTGCCCCATTTTCAAATTTTTCCATTACAGACTTGATAAGGGCAATGACAGTTATGCTCGATCGGAACCAGCACCAATTGAAGTGAGTCTGAAAAAAATATCTTGGAACCTTCCATTACATTTTAAAATGCCCTGCACCAATAGTGAGGTTGAAAGCAAATTTACTTGCTCAATTATTTTCACCATGAGACCAAGTTCTGCAAGTTGCAAAATTAAAGTAAGTGTCAATCTCAAATTGCAGTGAAATTTCAAATAACCAGAGGCAAGGATACCGAGAAATTGCAGTTTTAATTGCAGGTATCTGAAGAATTTAAGCAAGGATGGAAAATTAGTTGGAAGATTCACAAATCCAGCAAGAATGATTCCTGCATTATTAGCTTCAGTGTCAAAAATAACATTAAATCACAATACAATACTCTGAGACTGACACAAACTCAACACATGCACAAAGGTAAAATGTAATGTTTACTAGAACTCTCTTATGTATCCCCATGTATTCTGATTACCAAAAAAAAACATTTGCAAGTTTTGTAAAGATTCGCCAAAAACTTCATATTTCTTGCAGGTTGGTTAATGTGGATGCATGTGTTATTAACATTCACAGCTCTTGTCATAATACTTATGGGAAGTAATGTGTTCAGCAAAATTAAATACAGTGATTTTATTCAAACTTTCTTCGCACCCTCTATGATGACGCACAACAAAAATTCCATACACAAACTTGGTTTAAAGGAGGTAAGCTAAATTCAAAATACAATTTCAATAATGTGCAATGCACTATAGACATGTCACACTTGTTTTATGACCAACAGGCTGCAGAGGACAAAGAGTATATAGTTGGATTCGATGGAGGAGCAGTAAATATTACTGATAATTTGACTTCAGATTCAATTAAGAAAAATTATTACCACTCTAAAAATTACAGTAAACATTATCTTCCAGGACACAAGCAAGAGAATACCCAACTATTCAAGTACATGTGTGTCTCGCTTGTTGTATTATTGGCCAGTCTTTTAGTTTCAATCTTGGATTTGGTAGTTCGGTTTCAAAATGAAAGTCAATAAAGATCTTTTAAAAAACAAGTACTATACCACCTTCGTTCTACTACATCAATATATACAAAGAAAAGCTGACTTTAAGGTCTGACATTTTTTTGAACAATTTGTTTCCATTTTTGAATTGTAGGAAACTAAACACAATGATGGGTTCTAAGAGCACCAAGTAAAGATACAACAAGATTTACACAAAACACCTTCACTTTTTTGACTCACTTTCCATGATTGAATCTTTAGATCTCTCACTTCTTGATGTCACCATATCAGGATCTGTTTCATGTTCGTCTGTGTTGTCTTGACTTTCCTTCTGCTGGGCTTCAATGTCTCTGTCATTATTAACAGGCTGAGTAGGTAATGATTTAAAGAAGGCTTTCGCAGATGAAAGAAGAACATTCTGGAGATATTGTGGATTATTGGTATTTGTCTGAAACATAGGTGGATATGGATGTCCTGAAACAAAAGATCGATAAGAGCAGGAAAGTTATATGAAAGACACATCAGTTTTGAATTGCAAGTCTTACCTTTCAGTTCAAGTACAGCCTTTTTACAGACGACTGCCCGGTGCTCTGGTATATATTCATTGACCGTTTTATCAGGATGTGCAACATTCAACTGAGGTTGAAAACCATCACTAAAATGCCAATAAGGAGCTTGATAAAGAGTTGTAAATGATGCTGGATAGTACTGGTAACGGGGAACAAGCACTTTGAACAGTTTGTGCACTAGTTGCTTCTCCTCAAGCCACCAATCGGCCATTTCCATCGTTTCTTGAGAATGAGGCCCATGCCTGATTGCCTCTGAAATCAACTAAACATAACAACTTCGTTAAGGATAAAGACACAAAGTCACATATAATTTCAAAGAGTCAGTTAACAGTGGTTTGGAATCTGTAGGTTAGTGAAAACATCACTAAGAGAAATGAAACTACTCACCCTCTCCGCGTAACCTCTCGCTTCTTCGGCACGATAATAGTTGAGCTCGATCCTTTCATACTTAAAAAGAGCAGTGACAGTTTGTCTTAATTTTATCAAACGACCCTCCGGTCCTTGTGGGTTTCTCAACTTTTTCACATGCCAATGAACAGGTATTTTAAGACGAGAAACGAGTTGTGAAAGTTCGGCATAGCGAAGAAGAGGGCGGGTAGGGTATGGTCGACTCATATTTTTAACTAATATAAAACTCTTATATTAGATCGAAATGCTTTTTGTAGAAAAACACATTTTTCCACTAAGAAGACATAACCAACAAATTTTAGCAGAATAATGTATCCAAGTCGAAAGTCGAAAGTTTAGATAGTTCTCAATTCAATTCGATATATATCGATAACCGGACGCCCCGGGGACGCCGGACGAAATATAACAAACTTGGAAGCCGATACAAACTTTCAAAAATGCTGTGGTATTTTGAGTTGTCTTTAGAGATTGAAACCTGCGCTTGCTTCGATTTGATTTTGTTACATGTGTAAACATTTTATAGTTCAACTTGATTTTTATTATCAAGTATGGATAAAGTTAAAGCTCTTGCGAAGTAGGTTATGAGTCTTTGTTACTTTTCAGAAACATTTGACATTAATCTAAGCAAATTAATTTTCTGGATGGAAAAATTAAATGGCGTTTACGTTTTCTTCATTGCAGAGAGTTGGGTCTCATTGAAACATTCATTGTCAATCAAGTGTCGCGCGCTTCTAAATCTGGTATGCTCACTTGTTTTAAAAGCGTATCTTTAGAATTTCGATTGGTCTTGAAGCAGTTTATGCAGAAGCTTTGGTGCGTTTGAAACCTCACTGTTTGATTTTATTAACAGGCTCAACACAGATCTTTGATTATGTCATTGTCATTGATTTTGAATCAACATGTTGGGATTCGAAAGATCAGCAATCAAATAGGCAAAACTTGCCTGAAGTTATTGAATTTCCTGCGGTTTTGCTTAACTTAAAAAGTGGTGCCATGGAAGACGAATTTCATCAATATGTCATGCCTATTGAAAATCCAGTTCTCTCCGAGTTTTGTATCAATCTGACTGGTATGTAACTCCTTAAAGTATGAACACTTATCTGATTTTTTTTTAAATTCATTACCCTTACTGCGTTTACAGCATTTATCTCATAATTCTGTGCAACTTGTTTTTCCTCAGGCATTACACAAGAGAAAGTAAATTCTGGCATACCATTGGGTACATGCATCATGCTCTTTAATCAGTGGATCAACAAAATCACTGTGGGAAAAAAAATCACATTCCATAAGCCATCTTTGGGTTGTAAAACATGCACATTTGTTACATGGTCAGGTAGGAACAAGAACATTTTATTGTGAGGAAGTGAGTGCATTTTTATTTCATCATCATTATTTTTGCAATTATTTGAAAAGTTCAAAAATATTTTCACACGTTGCAGATTGGGATCTTACACTTTGCCTCCATAATGAAACCAGGAGGAAACAAATACGCAAACCAGATATACTCTCCCAGTGGATAGACTTGCGTTTGTGTTATCGAGTAATTATTAAATGCTCATTGTAATTGAAGTAAATTTTTCATTTAGTTTCAGTTGATGCTAACTCTTGTATTCTAGAAATTTTATCAGCGGAAACCTCAAGGACTGAAAGGTGCATTAGCAGAATTAGGTCTGCTATTTACTGGCAGAGAACACTCGGGTATTATTGATGCTAAGAATACTGCACGTCTTGCACATCAAATGACCAAAGATGGCTGTCAACTTGCAATCACAAGTCGTTCTGATGCATCTCCACCTCAGGTAAATTTTGTTTTTCATGAGTCCTCAAATCTCTGGAGATGTTAGAATTTATGAAGTCAAGATCATCATAGTGTGGATCAGAGCTTCAATTGCTCCTTTGGAATTTAATTTTAATCAAGTTTCTTTTTCTCTCTTCTCTTCTCTCTTTTTTTTTTTTTTTTTTTTTTTT
>CABIKL010003120.1:0-11408 GCA_902196195.1 Aptinothrips rufus | reverse complement strand
CCCCCCCCCCCCCCCCCCCCCCAACCAGCATTCCCAGACTGTCGTTTCATTCCCTTTTTACGTTTTTCGCTTCACTCTCATTATAAATCTGCTGGAGCAGCCCGTAATAAATAACATTATCCAGGCAAGCTGACCGGACCGGTTTGCTGGAGATGGGTTCTTTGGCTCTGCGACAGTCCAGGAGGAAATGAGCTGTGGCGCGCAGGCTCCTAAACAAATACCAGGTAGAAACTCCGCTGTTGCAAAATAAAAATACGAAACTATATCGAACCAGTTTCAATGTCGTTCCGACAGTGTTTCTGACAGAATTTTCTAATGGGTGACCATATTCGCCTTCTACAGCATATCGTCGTCTGCTGATGGGATGAATAAAAACAAAAGCCGTTAGGATTATCTCTGGTATGTCGTCTGACAGTATGGAGCAGTATCAACATTAACAAACCACTTTAAACGTAGCAAAATGCTAAGTATCTCAAGCGCGATCCACTTTTAGCATGTCATTTGTATCTTTCTTTCATTCGGCAATGTCTTTAATTGCCTAAATTCACAGTCGAAGCTGAACCTCGTAAGAATACGGTACCTGGAATGGACACTTTGAGCCCTCTCGGGCTGAAGGCTTGAATGATGGGCTGCGGCACTTTGTAATCCTGAGCTGCGGCTGTGGTCAACACACTTAAGACTTGACAGCACGCTATAGTCACAGCGAGCAATGATCGGATTCGAACTGGCCTCTGATCCCGTGTGAACATCGCGGAGAATGGCAGCTGCCCCGAAGGCTGCCACTGCCCCGTCCCCATCGGCATCTCGTTTCTGACTGGCGAGCCCCGCTGCCTCATCCCGCCACAGGCGCACGGCGCTGCCAACGTAACACTGTTATTATTTAGCACCTCGAAAACATAAGGAGGGCGCGATGATAAAGTACGCTTACTTTCATGAGGAATAAAACAGAAAAAATGTTCGCCGAAACGATGTCGCGTGCGCAGAGTGAACAAGAAATGTTGAAATCAATCTCATAATTCAAGAATATACCGGAAGCATCAGTCGTCTGCTTTTGACCAATCACTGTGCGACAGTTGCAGCAGCCGAATCTTAAATCAACAACCAAGAACGGGCAAATTGCAACTGTCATGCTATTGCTATCCTAAAATTTAGAAACTGAAATAAGAAGCGACTTTTTGTTGGGCCTCTGTCACTATGCCACCCTCTTGCAGTGCAAAGTGTGGCAAAAGTGCAATATTGAAGGTACGTGTTGAGGTTATTGAGGTTATGTTTGTCTGATATGTTACACGAAGTTTTACTCACATTACTATTTTCCTCTGTCCTCTTTGTAATACTAACTTCTAGATTCATAAAATTTACTCCGTTTAATAATCTTTTTTTTTTTTTTTAATTTTGATGCCAGCGGCCGAAGACTGGCGATGTCTTGTGTAAGGAGTGCTTCTTCTGGGCTTTTGAGACTGAAGTTCACAACACAATAGTCAGTGGACACCTGTTTAAAGAAGGCGATACTGTCGCTGTTGCTGCGTCTGGAGGCAAGGACTCAACAGTTCTCGCCTATGTTTTGAAAGAGCTGAATGAACGGCACAATTATGGATTGAACTTAGTTCTGTTGTCGATTGATGAAGGCATAACAGGTGCACTGCCCAAACATACTCTGTACGATATCGAGGTATTTCCGTTTGTTCTAATTAATCAAACTCTTCTTCTTTTTTTTTTTTTTTTTCAATTTCCTAGGTTATCGAGATGATAGTTTAGAAACTGTGAAACAAAACAGAGATGATTACCAAATGCCTTTGAAGATTCTGTCTTATGAAGAATTGTACGGCTGGACGATGGATGCTGTAGTTGCTCAGGTAACTTTAGTCTAAGCGAATGAAGTGTTGAGAGTACGCAACCATGCTCTTCTTTCCATCTATTATAATAATCATGTTTTTTACACATAGATTGGTCGGAAAAACAACTGTACATTTTGTGGAGTTTTCAGACGACAAGCTTTGGACAAAGGTGCAACACTTCTCGGAGTGAATTGTGTCGCAACAGGTCACAATGCTGATGATTTGGCTGAAACTGTTCTCATGAACATATTGAGGGGGGACATTGCTCGTCTTCAGCGCTGCACCTCCATAATCACTGTGAGTTCATAGAATTTTCTGTGCTAAGGCCCTTATTACTTGCTCTGTGTCTGCTATTTATGTTCTCTTTATGACCACCTAGGCAAGTGAAAGTGAAGGTTCAATACCTCGAGTGAAACCTCTCAAATATACATATGAGAAAGAGATTGTAATGTATGCTTACTTCAAAAAGCTAGTGTACTTTAGCACAGAGTGCGTGTTTGCTCCAAATGCATACAGAGGCCATGCAAGGGCCTTTCTTAAGGACCTAGAAAAAATCCGACCATCTGTTATAATGGATATCATTTACTCAGGTTAGTTAATATATCACTGCTGTTTAGATATTAAGGTATCTAAATTACGTCTCTTATGTTATACTTTTCCTCTCTCAATTTTTTTTGTTGTTTCAGGAGAAAGTTTGCAAGTGAAAGGCGATGTTAAATTACCAGTACGCACTCAATGCGCTAGATGTGGGTCGGTTTCATCCCAAGAATTATGCAAAGCATGTGTGCTTTTGGAAGGATTGAATCGAGGTTTACCAAAACTTGGCATTGGTAAAACAAGTCTTGCCAATCGAGCTAGGGAGCAACAAGACGCAATTGATAAAAAGAGCTCTATTAACTGTGATTTTTAGATACTAGTGATTAGGTTTTAATATTAACTATTTTTGGTCCTTAGAAATTTCACTCTGTTGTAAGATTTTCAGGCACTTTTTCTGCAGTCATTAGTTTCCCTCCCTTTCATAAATTACAAATTTTTGGATGAAATCTGCACTATTTGACTGTTATAAAGAAGGGACAGGAAAAGCACAGAATGTTTACTTAAAATGCTTACTTTATTTTTATTGTTAATATTTTGTTAACTTGATGAACTTATTTTTATAACAATGATTTTATACAATAAAAAATAAAACAATTACCTCAAAGTCTTTGAATTAAGTACCATCTTGTTGGTATGAAAGAAAAGGGAAAAAACTAAACAAAAATTCAACTGTTTCATCTTTTTAAAAATTATCTTAAACTTACATAATAACTATCAGCTCACAAACATTGAAATTTTAAAAATATCAGGAAACCACCAATCTAAGTTATGTATGCAGGATTTCTAGATTGTATTTCTGTTCGACAAACAGGGCAAAGATTGGAGATGTCTTCATTGCAGTCTTCACAAACACATACATGTCCACAGGGAAGAAGAATGACTTCCTTTGGATTTTCTTTACACACAATGCAAAGCTGAGCCTCTGAGTAGTCCTCACCTGCACGGGCTCTTTGCCTTCTTTCTTTCCGAGTCCTTTCCAATCGTAGGCGTCTTTCCTCTTCTTTCTTCTCCTCCAGCCATTTCAGCCACCAACGACGGGCCATAACACCCACTAATACTAAACCTGCCACTCCAAATATCACACTCATATACCTGAAATCAAATTGGCAGTTAAAATCTCTTCTTCCATGCTTGTAAGCTAATTAAAAAATATCATACACTTACTTGTATACTTGCTTCTCACTTTCTAGTCTTTTACTGAGAGTGTTCAATGGCAAGGATGTTAAGAAAAATGGCAAACCATCTTGAGATGGCTGTAGCATAAGGGTTGACTGATCTTCTGACAGAGCAAGTTCACCGATACCAGTTAGCAAAACTCCCTCTCGAACCATTTCTTCAGTCTTCTGCAACCCTTGGGGTCTGACTCCAGTGAAAAATCCTGGAAAATATTTTAAAGTTACAAATGTAGCAGTAAAGAGATTAAAATAAGCCACAAGAAAATACATATTTGCATTTCCGGTTATAGTGAAAAATTACGAACCCCAAACGTAATCCAAGAAAGATCCTGCACTAGGCTCATATACATCTGAAATGGTCTCAAGATCCAAATAATTTGCTGACAGAGCATCAGTAACTTCAATGTCAATATTACCACTCCGAAGGGCAAAAGGAATGGAATTGTACACCTCTTGAATAATCCGTTCTCTCTCGCTCCTATATTATTTCAATTCAGTAAATAATGATGCAGAGTCAAACAGTGTTTGAAATAGATGCTAGTATTATATATTGATACTATAGAGACATGAATTAACATGAAATTTTGAAAGCATTTCTTTTCAATTACTCTTACCAAAATCCAAAATTGTGTCTTGTGACTAAATGCTCTTTTGTGGTAAATTTTTGGACAACACCGTATGTGTTCCAGGCATTTGGACTATGTATAGGGCTACTGAGAGCCTTTACTTTGCCTCGTACCACAACATAGTCTAGTCTCTTGTTAGGCTGGCTTGACACCTGCTCAATTAGGTTCCTGTCTACTTCCACCACTTGAACGTTCTGAAATAAAAGAGATGGGGCCATTTAGTCAATTCAGAGAAGAGAGAGGAGTTCAAGACTTAACAGACGTACCCACCTCAATTGATTTGATGGCTGACTTTTTGGAGCGGTACATACTGCATGACACTCCGAAGGCAATTGCATCTATGCTCAGAACGATAGCTTCCACTATATAATCCATTTCCAGAACAGTTTATTAGCATGAGCAAACTTTATTTGACAGTTGTCTTGATACTATATAGTGGATATTACACTGCGTGACACTTCAATTGCGTCACTTATCACATCAGCTGAGGCCTGGAACAGTAAGGATCAACTCGATTAAGCGCGAAAAAAAAGCAAATGAAGATATACTTGAAGTGCTATAAAAAAGGAAAAACTATTGAGGATTTAACCTACTGAGAATTTTCCTATTCTTACTTCATGACTGTCCAACAATTAATGAGATAGCTCGTCCTAGATTTTCGCGTAGAGGGAGTCTTAACAAAGGTTTCGCATAAAATCTGCAGAGAAGTGCTGACCTTTCGAAGTAGGGCCTAACTGGAGGTATTTCAGGGCAGTTCAGAACTTCATCACATTAATTATGTTTGGTATTGTAAATAGAATCCCGAATGTTATGAGCAGAAAATTGCACTGTCTATAATGCAAATATTCAATATCACCACTCGTTTCAAAAATTTCTCGCCTTTGAAGGGGTAAACTTCATTCTGTACCCATTGCGAGGTCTCAATTAGACGGCCTCTTTATCAGCCAACAACAAACTGGAAATAAATAAATAAATCCACTCCTTGATCCACTCACAGAAGGTTATGAAAGATGATGAACAAGTAAGAAAGGGGGAAGAGGGGCTGTCTCCTCCGGTGTGACCTCCACCTCCATCATCTGTCCCTGTCCCGTCCGTGACGGTGGGTACCCGTCTCGACTGCGCTCGTTTCAGGAATTGGCGAGATGGCTGCCAATCGTTTTAGCTCCGCTAAAGTCAACTGGAAATCTATCCTTGAACGCTTTCCGTTCGCAGAAGAAGCTGAGTTTTCCAAGCTTCTGAAACTGAAGAAGAATCATGAATCTTACGTTAGGAGGTAAGGTCGTCTGCAAAGTACTCTCCTCATTTTGAATTCTTATGCTTGATTCCCTCATTATTCCAACTTCGCATGCTTTGAATTGATCTGTAACTCTATTTGCTTGGCAGCGATTGGTACCGAAGTATTTGTGTGAGGACTTAGTCATACCCATTTTTCTATTAGAGGTTAGGATGGGCACGGTAAAGATCAGCCTATGTTGAGGGGTATAGACATCTTTCTTGGCTAGTTGTTCGTTATTTCATTTTTCTCAGGCGGCAATTTGATATCGAGAGAAAGCAATGGGGTTGAATTTGTGAAGGATGCATATCGTTGAATGTTCATAAATTTAGTGTCAATCGTTTTAATATGCAACAACTGCCTTATTGCAAACTATATCATGTAACTTCCAAACATTTAAAGCCACATAAGACATATCAAGGACCTTCTTGAACAGAAATTATAATGCAGATGAAGATCGTACAGTAGTTTTATGACAAAAATTGCAAATGTTAAAATATTTTTACTCGAAACGTGTTCACTAGTCAAAGGATACCATAGACTTGTTTGTTGCGACTCCTTCCATGCTTGCTTAAGTGCAGTTTGCACTTGCATCAGCTTTGTTTCAACACCTATCATGTCAGAATTCTTCATTTTCTCACCACTTCTTTATTGCTCATGTACTTGTCATGTGTCATTGTTTCAGGTTAGTAAGTCTCCCTGAGAAACCACCAGCACTTGACTGGGCAACATACAAAGCCAAAATCCCAAATGCTGCATTTGTTGATGCCATCAAACAGAAGTATGAAGCTATCCAAATACCTTACCCCAAGAGTAACGTGGACGAAATGATCAATGAGAAGGAAAAGTCTGTGGTTAGTACATTTATTCCACTTTTATCTCTTGGTTTCCCTTCGTTCTCCTATTTTGTAAGGATTTTAAAACAGAAAACAGATGTGTTAATTATGGTTCATTATCAGTTTCAATTAAAATAACTTTCTTTTTATTCCAAATTTTAAAGTTATCTTCTTTTTACAGGCTGCTGACGTTGCCAAGGTAACTGCTTCAAACCTGGAAATCATCAAGAAAATCCAAGAGGAAATTAAAATGTTGGAGAACCGCATGTCAATGGAACACATGACAATGCAGGAGTTCAAGCAAACTTATCCGGAACTGGTGAGGAAACCTGAATGTTCAAGAATTTGTCTTTGAGTGTTTTTCTTTTATTTTAATTGAACAAATGTTTTATTATTGTATTTCTGTTCTTAGGGCCCAAGTGTCTCCCACCCAACTCCTTGGCCCCATGATGACCTTGAAACGAACAAACAATGGCGTATTTACATTGCTGCCAAGGAAAAGGGTCTCAAGGCTGAAAGACCAGTAGGTTAATTTTATTCTGATCAGCTCATCTTTCAAATGGATGAATGTGAGTGAATTAGGCAACATTGAAATTCAAACTTGTTTTTGTCTGTAATTAGCTGCTCTTGATTATGTGAATTATGCCGCCTCTTGTATTTCAATCCAATGAAGCATAATTGATAGATGGGAGATTTTTATTTATCTGAGTTCCTTTCTCAAAAACGATAGCTGTTTATTTTTCAGTATTTGAAGTATTAAAGTTATCACACAGTATCTTAAAAATTGGTCAGGAAACTTACAAACATAAATACACTTCACTCAAAAACATTCATGAATCATGAATAGGCCTCTGGGTGTTGTCAGGTTCCAGAAGAAAGATTTTGAACTAAGATGGGTATTTCCCTTCAGTTATAGATATACAATGATCCGTGAATGTCTACGCCTGCGGTTTAGTTTGTCGCTTTTCAAGGTTGCACAACTTGAAGGAAGTTGAAACAAGACGGCCTAGAGTTGAACGTGTTATTCTTGGAGCAGAATGCAATTGACTTGAAGCTTGACTTGAAGTCTGTGCACAGCTGGAGCACCAGAGGTCAGGACGTAGACCGGGTCGAACCCAAAATGGAGCCTCTCCACACATCACTCCTAAACCTTGGGGGGTGGGGAAAAAATCACAATACGTTACAAGTGTTTATTGATGTTGTCCATCTTCGTTTGAGACTGCTGGCTAATTCCAACGTACCTGACACGGATCCCGCTTTGTGCTGATGAGGACGGAGCGGTGCGGGCGCGGGGACCGGTACGGGCACGACGGTATGTGCGGGCTCACCCGCTGGGCCGGGCACGAACGGACCTGATCCTGACAGGCCCGACACCAGCACCTCTAAAAACAATTGCGAAATAGAAAACGAAACAACACCTCATCAATCAAGAACAAAATCAAAATGAAGTTATGGGAGGTCTTTGATAGCATATATTTAGAGCTTTCTTTCATTTTAATACTTGCCTGGATTGTGTTGCTCTCTAACTAGCATGGATCAAAATTTGTAAGTTTTTCAAAGTGGGCTTTCTTTTCAAAACCCGGGATGAGATCGAAAGTACGAATAACAATTCATACTAAAGATTTCGCAAGGGTGAGCTTTGTTTTGTGAAAATGAAAGCAAGCGGAGGTTATCTAAAGTTTAGAATTTACTAACATACAATATTTTTTTGGGTGTTAAGTCACACATAATTTTCTATCTACAAATAACACAAAGCAGCTTGTAACGAAGGCAGGCAGGGTAATGTCTACACAGGGGACGGGGGGCAGCTAGGCCCACCCACGACGCAGCAGCAGAGCGAGGACAGGAAGCGAGGAGAGGAGAGGCGACATGGGGTGCTCTCCCATGTCTTCCGGATCCAAGTCACAGTATCACTGCAGCCAGAACACCAAGAGTCACACCTATATCACATACTAGTCTCGTGACAAGCGCTACACTGGGAAATCTAATGCACCACAACGGACTAACTACTACTCCTCGAGGGAAACAGGAAAACGACGTCCAAATGATGTCCTTCATAGACATTCATTCGCTTGTTTGAAGATAGTCATTTTGGCATCATTTTGACGGTCCTGTTTCGCTGAGGATTACACTACAGCAAGGTTTATAGCACAGGCTCTAGGAGGCTAGGTGGAGCCTTACCGTAAGGATCGAGGACCCCCTTGCCCCGGTTGATCTCAGCGTGCCCCTGAGCCTGCGAGAAGGGCAGGGACGGTAAGATGCCCATTAGGAGTACGGTAAAGCTGGGAGTGGAAGTGACATTCTCCCGCCCATGCCTGTGCTCTCATCTCACCGTGGTCTTCTGGATGAGGGTGAGCAGGGACGGCAGCTTGTGGGCGTCCTCGTCCCGGTCCCGGTCCCGGCGCTGCGACCAGTCCGTGGACCGCTCCGCGTTGAGCGCGGCGTACTTCCTCAGGTCCTCGGCGCAGAGGCTCTTGTTCTCCTTCAGCATCTGGTAGATCTGCAAAGCAAACTGTCTTGTCACCGCGCCGCCATGCGCCGCGCGGCCTGCTCGGGCTCGGGCCTAGGCTCGGGGCTCGCCGCTCCTCAACGCCTGCGAATGGGCGGGTAGGCAACCAGCGCGCAGCCGTGCGCCGCGGGTCGGCCTACCCGCCGGGCGCCCGGCTGGTCCTCACTGCAGAGCACTGCAGAGACTGGGACGGAAATATCATAGGTGTCCCCACCCGGCGGCCATCTTAATCTGCAGCCGGCCACTATGAGGAATTGCTGTCCATTATGAGAAATTTCGCAGTTGATATTTCTGTCCCTCTCCAGTGCTGTAACTGCAGTGAGTGCATTGGGAGAGAAGCGAGATGGCTGTCCCGGCGAGTCCACCGTTTTGACTTGTGGCGCAACAGCCGCACCAGCTCAGTATGACAATGAAAGCCTTGGTATGAGAAATCGAACGCTTCGCGTTTTTATTAATTACAGAAACGAATGGTAAAAAAATATGTATATATTTTTGAGTTGATTTTGAGATCTGTTGCAAAATGATCAGTAAGCTTCGAAACGCGTTTTAGAATAGGTCTCAAAATCACCTTCAATTCTTTTTTTTTTTTTGCCCCCTTGGTTTTTGGGTTGAGTTGCCCCAGATTCTGGGTTTTGGTTTTTCTGTGCTCACCAGCTGCACGATGCCCTTGCTCTGGATGAGCTGGCTGCGCTCCTGCAGCGCGGCGGCGCGGATGGACTCCTCCGACTCGGAGATGGTTTCCGGCAGGAAGGAGCTGAGCACGCACTTGACAGGAGGTCTCTTGCCCGCACCCTGCGAGGAGAGAGGGAGCAGCTCGCCGTGTTACTAGTGCGAAATGCACTGTTAAAAATGATTAGTCTTATCTTTGAAATAATCTGGTAAAAAATGCAGAATGAAAAGGAATAACATTTTTGCTTGCTCCCTTAATATTTTTTTTTAATTTTTGGTGAAACATCGCTATTTAAGCGGACACTTTCCAAGCTCTCAAAAAAAAAAAAAAAATATTTATGTGCTTTTCCAAAACTTTTTCTAACTTTGCAGGTAAAGTTTCTGATATGCGTTTTACGAGCTAAGAGTGAGTAAGTTACTCTAGCCTACCAGCGGCTGCACCGAGCCTCTCTTGAGCCTGGAGTTTCTACTCCTGCGCAGCTGGACGGGCACGGGCGGGCCTGCTCCGGGGGACTCGGGCCGTAGCCTCTCGTACTCCTTGCGTCGCCCCAGCGTCATGGACCGCCTCGCCTCCTCCTCCTTCTGCTTCACCTGCAAGACACGACCCCATCTCAACGACACACGGCGAGCTTACGTCGTTTTTAAAAATATCCTTCTGTTTCTGCAGTTGGCGTGATATTTCGTTCCTGCAACACTTCAAATGGACGATGCGATAGCGAATGCCCCACCTGGTGCATCTGCTTGTAGACTCTCTTGGCCTCCGCGTTTGCAAGTTCTACTGCTAGTTTCTGGATCAGGTGCGGCTCCTGTCAAGCGCTCCAAGTAGTAAGCTCGAAATACATCGTGATCTTTGGCTCATTCAGGTCAGCCCAAAATGGATAAGTTTGTGTCAGAACGGGCAATGAGTTTAGCCATGTAAATTGACTCAGGACCAAAAAAAGAACACCAAAAGTATGGAAGTTAAGTTCGTAAATTTCACGGTGAAAACGATCCCTGGAAATTCAAGGACAGGTGGATTTCAGGGATTCGGCTATGCTTAACACCCACATAAGGATCCTTGACCTCATCCACCTATCCTTGGATTTCACGGTATTGTTTTTACCGTGTTGGACAACAAACCTCAATATGGCACTCAAAAGCGGTGCGATGCGGAAGAAAGAAGAACAAAACGTCTTCTCTGTCCGAGTGAGAGACGAGGTGACGAGTGTGTGGCGTCGACTCCACCACTTCCCCCTCCTCACCCCTCGCACGGGCAGTGGAAGCCGTCTTGTTCTTCTCACTTCCTCTCCGAGCCGTCCCAACCCTATTTAACACTGAAGGTCCCAGGGGCGCGGGGTATAGTCACCTCGTGCAGGTCGCGCTGCTGCCTGCTGGCCTCCTCCCTCGCCCGGGAGGCGGCCGTCTCCTGGAACAGCGAGCTCTGGTTCTGGTTGAAGAAGGCCTCGTACTTGTCGGGCTGGCCCTCCGGCACGGGGTACACGCGGCGGAAGTTGCCCATGTTGCTGTCCTCCCACTCGAACTGAGCCTTCCAGGGGTTACTCTCCAGCATGCTGCTGTCCGACCTGCGTCCCGAGGGAGTGAGCGAGTGAGCGAGCGAGTGCATTCAAGTCTCTGGAAAGGAGTGCGAGTAGGATGGAATCTTAAGGTTGCGAGAGTGTGAGAGAGAGACAGGAATCTCCAAGCTTTATCTCTCTCGCATCCACACAAACTCCTTAAGACAACATCTCACTCGCACGTTTCGTCAGTGACAACAAGGAGGAAAGAGGAGGAAGAGAGTTCTTCACTCCTGATTGGCTTGGCCCGAGGACCTAGGCGACTAGGCGAACTCCTTGGTCAACGCGATGTCGATAGGAAGTCCACATCATCCCCCCCCCCCCCCCCCCCCCCT
>CABIKL010003119.1:0-11410 GCA_902196195.1 Aptinothrips rufus | reverse complement strand
CATAGCGCGTACAGGCCTGCAGGGAGAGGATGTGCTTTTAGTTGGTGTGTGACGGGAATTCCATGGCCCTTTTCCTGGACAGGGAGAGGAAGGGGATGGGAGGGAGGGGGGAGTTGGAGCTCGTCCAGTCCAGGAGAGGGGTTGGGTGGGGGTGGAGGGTTGGGAGGAAGGGAAGGATACTAGGACAACAAGTTTTCGCTTCTGGAACAAAGTTTGCTATACCGGAAAAGTCAGCCAAAAGGGCAGGACGATAGCTTCTTTCGGCAAAACGATTCACGGTCGTGATCTCTCTCAGAATACTATCACCTCTAACCCGAACGCCAACAAATAACAAGGTGGAGGGTACGAATGTATGCTTCATTCGCCATTGAACTGCTATTCCGGAAGTTTCAAAGACTGAGGGGCTGCACCTCTGCAACATGACCAGTTGGATACATCCGTGCAAAAGTAGTGGGGCTGTGGACTGGGCTGTGGAGTGCCGATCTGAATAGACGTTTCTACCGAACTGCGCGTAGCAAGGATGCATCTCTCAGGCAGAGTGCTGAACAGGCGCGTCTCTGTGTGTCCGCTGCTGATGAGGAGAGCGAGCGGTGCAAGTCACATTTTAGTCGTGATCAACAAGTGTCATTGTGATCAGCCGACTCTGCTGTACACAATTCTACACACAATTCTACGATTGGGCCAAAAAAGAGACTTGCATCCCTTTCGTAGCGCAATACTCCTCTTTAGCAGTCGGCGTTGGGGATGCTTCCTTATGCCATGCAGCTCGGGAGAGGCGTCTTAAAAGATCGATACTCTACAGTGTACGCCAGTTTTGCGAGAAGTCGGTTTTAATGGGGCGGGGGGCTCAACAAGGATGCTTGTTATCCAAAACATGACAAGGTCGGCAAATAAAAATAGTACCTCACCATTATCTGTGACTCGTTACGAGTTAAGTCAAATTTCATGGCACTGTTTGCGTCTTTTTGTGACCTTTGATTGGCCCAAACGTGAACATTTCTGGTAGTTGCTCATATTTTTCATCAAATATTCCATTACACCGTACGGGGTCTTTACATGTGGTGAGCGCTGTGTGCAGTACCTCTGCTACGAGTGCCCATTAGTGCCATGCAGATGTTGTGTTTCCTGGTCCAGGTGGAGGCTGGAGTCTACACGCTCCCTCTGCAACGTTACATATGTAAACGGCAGGCACTTGATGATATCGCTAATGAAGACTGAATAAACAACATTTAATGGAATGCCCATTACTGCCAGGCGTGTTAGCTCCGCGCTGCCGCGTGTAGCTGAGGCTCGGGCCGCGGGCGGGGCCGGGCCGGGCCGGGCTAGGATGAGGCTCCAGTGCGGATGTGGCGGGGCCGGGCACTGCGAGAGCGACGGGGCGCTGGGAGTGGTAACAGATGCGACCGCAGCTCAGCTCAGCCGGTTAGTCGCGGAGCGGTCGCCCGCCAGCCCCGCCTGTTCCTGCAGCCCCGCCTGTTCCTCCAGCCCCGCCTTGTCTGCCAGCCCCGCCAGCCCCATCAGCCCCGCCAGTTACGCCAGCCCCGCCTGTCCCGCCAGCCCTGCCAGTTTCTCCAGCCCCGCCTGTCTGCTAGCCCCGCCAGACCCATCAGCCCCGCCAGCCCCACCAGCCCCATCAGCCCCGCCAGCCCCGCCAGCAGACCAGCCCCGCCCAGCTCCACCAGCACTACCAGCCCCATCAGCCCCGCCAGCCTCGGCGTGCTCAGCGCCAGTTGGCTTAGGCCATCCTCAGCATATTTTGCATTGAAGGCGGAGAGGCCCTCTAAGGTTCGGTCTGGGGACATGGGAGCGCGCCGCACCGCGCCGCACCGCGCCGCCACCGCACGACAGTGATGGTGTCTGGGGACAGAAAGGGCTGAGCGCGATGACAAATCTACGCGTGGTACTACTAGTCCTCGTCGTTTGGCAATTTAATCAGTCCCCCCTCTATTTTGCTTTCCCTTCCGTTCTTACTGGATCGTCTTCTTGGTTTCTTTCCCCTGTCTTCCGCTAGTCTGTCCCTCCGATTCTTTCTCGCTTATTCCTGCCAGCATTGAACCTCCGGCTTTTTCCCAGCACCCATTTCTAATTTCCATTCAGCATTCAGGCGACTTGCCACAGCCGGGACCTTGGACGACAGGAATGCGTGGCCCCTCCCCCGCCCCGCCCCTTCTCTTCCGCCGCACTCCACCCCCTTGGCGGTGACAGATCTACTGGACATTACCATACTACTACTTCGCTCTTCTGGAGAGGACCCTTCTCGAGCTCTCGTCTGTGCTACGGTCATCAGCCTGACCGTGTGCCCGCCATTTCCCAGTCAGAGTTGCGAGCTTTGGGGAAACAAGGTGGGGGCTGTCCGGGGCTGTCCTTCAATCATGTTTCCTTCCTGACAATTGTTCGATTGGACATCTGTACGAGTCGGTCGTTTAGGGCGGAAAAACGAGGCTCGCAACGGAAACACAGAGGAAAACGATTGGGGGTGGGACGATCAAAATAAAGACTCAGGGCTGAAAGTAGCCGTCAGACGATGACGTAATTCCTAGACGAGCCGTGCGGGAGGCAGGAGGCGGTAGTAGCTTTGAAACATCAAAGCGAGCTGAGGTCCGAACCATCCAGGTTCTGATGATGGTCAGATTGATAAGACGCGCCCAGAGACAGCGTCTCCTCGGAGAGAAGACATATGCCCGGCCCTCTGGAGTGCCCAGCCCAGCCCAGCAGGGCCGAAGACATCCCGCAGCGCCCCGCCGAGCCACGCACCCCGTGGCGTCTTACTCGACACGCCGGAACACTCGCGGAACACCCTCTGCTAAATTATACATTCCCTGTGGCTAGGGATCCAGGCGGGGCACGGGAACTGGGCAGCAAGGGGATGTGGTTCGGCTTGATAGCCATAAGAGGATCTTGGTCGAAACGCTGGGCGGGGCGGGTAGGGGAGGGGCGGGAAGAGGCAGATGGGGAGAGCGGAGCTTACGGGCGTGTCCTGTAACCTGTGGATCAGCCTCCCCTGCAAGCATCGCTCGCTTTTCTTAGTCGTGTACACAGTTTTATGATTTTATTATACTTTATAGATGTCTAAAGTACGAGGACTACAATATTTGATTTGCAAATAATGCGAAAAAATTTCAAGAATTTCTGATGTTATATCACACTATTATAAGTAAAATGTACTTTACTGCGCTTGTACGTAGTATTATGGGAGTGGGTGGGCGACCCTTGCTTCCTTGTGAGTGCCAGATCAATAGAGTATTGATCTTGATGGATTGATATTGATCTGCCCTCGAGCTAAAACCTTTTATTTATAAAATAAACTAAATTTGGAAGGTGTGATGGACAACCACTAAGATTCTGACTCAGAATTTTTGAGTGGAAATAGTTGCACAAACTGAGATATGATAAGCTTTATCTGTGTGCAGATATAGATCTCGTGTACAAGTTGCAAGAGATTCGTGTACATTCAAGTACTTTAACTGACATCCACAGATTCACGTCCGTTGCTTAACATTTTCGGGGGTAAAGTTGAGAGCCAGTTGACACCTATAGTACCACTCCACTCAAGTAAGATTGACCTGTTTAACTGGTATCCACGGATTCACATCAATTTTCAAACTTTTTAAACGATTGATTCGAGATCCGGTTGACAGTTATTCTACCACTCTACTCAAATGAGACTGGCTACTTTAACTAGCATCCACAGATGCTCATTCATTGCAAAATATTTTCAACTATGAATGAGATCCAGTTGACACTTACTTGTAGTATCACTCCACACTGAAAAAACAAATGTAACTCACACTTGAAGTGTATAGCCGTGCTATACACTTCAGATGTGTAGTTCCTATACACTTGAAGTGTATAGCAGGTGCTATACACCTCAGGCGTATAGTTACTACACACTTGGAGGGCTGGCGCATATGCTGCTCCATGGACAAACTACACACCTGAAGTGTATAGTCAGCTGTACACTTCAAGTGTATAGTCAGCTATACACTTCAAGTGTATAGTCAGCTATACACTTCAAGTGTATAGTCAGCTATACACTTCAAGTGTATAGTCAGCTATACACTTCAAGTGTAAAGCACCCGCTATACACTTCAAGTGTATAGTTTCTGTACATTTGTTTTTTTAGTGCACACAAATAAGACTGACTACTAGTCACGCCGCGCCGAGCGGGTGGCAGTAGTGTGGCAGGGCAGGGCGGGGCAGACCGTTCGAAGTAAGATGAGAGCCGAGGCCAGGGGAGCGAGCGGGGGCTCCATGCAGAGGGGCACGGCATATGGCGCGCACGAACTAGGTCCAAGTTGTATGCATGCCACCGTCGCGCACCTGGGGAGACCCGACGGGAGACTAGGAGGCCACGAGAGGTTGCCCACCCTAGAGAGAGAGAGAGAGAGAGGGAAAGCGAGAGAGCAGCCGCATTCTTAGAGCAGCTCGACCACATGTGCCTCAGCACAAATCCTTGAAGTAAATTGTGTGACATTCACACGCCATATTTTCACTCACGTTTCTACACACGTATGGTATGAAAGTCACGAGTTTGTTCGTGTATAAGTCTGACGCTATACGCGTAGAAAGTGTGACTTTTGGGTTTGTCATACACCTCTCACCTGTATGTGTGTGACGTCAGTATTGAACACGAAGAAATGTGTGACTTTCGTGTCGCACATGTAGAATCGTGAAACAAAATGCCTTACGGGAGCTATTGTGTGAATGTCAGACTTGAGTTCACAGAGTATGAATAAAATTCGATTTCCGCGGCGTTTTCTGAGGTGGTTTTGAAACAATACGAAACAAAACCTGTGCACAAAATGCATGAACTACGCATCACTATGGGCAGTTGATGCGCTTATTTCGCAGTGTCATTTCGAATTTCGACGGGGGAAACATAGACTAACCCTGTGGATAGTCCTAGAAGTGCCAATCGCTCTTCGGCATGTGTTCTTAACACTGCAGAGCGATGCTTTGAGGGAAAACTTCAAGGATCACCATGCTTAAAAGCTCATAAGGGCCCTTGGAATGTTTCATACTCACCCTTGGATTTCAACGGATCGTCTTTACCGTGCATGTAGGGCTGAACGCACTTTTTTTTGAGCGGAAACGGAAGCATGACGCCTCGGAAACAGCACTTTGTTCACCCAGAAACCGTCTTCTTCGTAACAATGAAAACATTTCCTACCTGTACCAAGTAAATTTTCGTTTTCAAAAAGAAATTTTCATCATGTCAGTGATGTGGATTTCCTTCGTGTAATGATAACATCTTGAGTCAATGAAATTTCATTGAAACAACGGAAATATCGTAGAATTTGTCCTAGGAAAATATCTTTGGTGCGGGAACGTTAAATTTAGCGTTCGGACAACGAAACTCACATTGAAATAAGGAAGCGCCTTTCTGAGTGTTTAAGTGCATTCTTCTTGTCTGCTTAATGATGTTATGTGATATGATGCGACGCGACTACACTTCACTGAGAGACGACCTCTCTTGACTCTGACTCCTCTCTCCGTTCCGAGCTCTTCAGGCGAGACAGACCCATCCATGCGGGACGCGCACACACCCACACACTCACATCTCCACAGAGCCAGTTGAATACCAAATGAGGCACCGGGCGTACTATCCGCCGCAAAAGAATCGACGTCTCGCTACTCACTGCATTAAAGGCCAGTATGTATTGGGTTGATTCAAATATGGCGGCGAAAGTACAGTACGTGGATAGTATTGCTCAGTTGTCTCTTCTTGTGAGTGTGATTTCGGCTGCTGTTTGTAGGGTTGAATCACTCATTCTTGCAAACACAGTGGCATTGCGTCAAACAAATTGGCTTTGAAAAGGATGTCCTCCTGAAGAGTCCCTCTTCACTCCATCAGAGACGAGCTGATTAGATGAATACGGCCGGGTAGTGGACCCAATTATAAAGCCCTTCTCGGGACACTGCGATCCCTGCAAGCTCAGACAAGAGGGAGGAGGCATGCAGATGAAAGAAAAGTAAGTGATGCAAGGCAGAAGGGCAAAAGGCCAGGGCGGGCGGGTCGGGGTTGGGGGGTGGTGGTGGTGTGTTTGTCCGTTACTCACCACTACTTTAGCGCCCGCTCCTACCCTACGCTTCCATCCTCCCTCCGCCTACTTCAGCATTGCAAAGAACCCAAAAGAACCTCTACCTCAGTCTCTGATCGTTAAGCGCACCCTTTCCACGGCTGCAAAGAGAGAGATACTTCGTGTCTTAAAGGAGCAAACTTCTATGAAGCAGCCTGATGAAGAAAGTGTATTCGCGCTCTACGCCTAAAATAGCTTGAGCTGCTGAGCGAAACTCAGCTGTAAAATCCATCTTGATTTCCAGCCTTAAAAAAAAGTCCCTGGGAGATAAAAAATGCATCCATGACTCTTAATGAAAAGTAGTAAACAGATAACAGATAAGGATAAATATTTTCACAGCGGACGTGCTTTGTCTCTATCAGCGCCTCCAGACATGTCGCAAATATACTTCGGAAGACCCAACAGTGCATGTATGGCCCTTGAGATCGTGACCTCGGTGCGAATACTCAGCATGGCAGAGCCTAATGAATTGGACCATGTTCTGCGTCATGTACTAGGCTCACCCACAGAATTTCCCCTCTAGAGGCATCTATACAGCGTAACATCGAACAAGCTGATATAATTGTAAGGACCGCTGTATGTAACATAGAAAGGAAAATCCAGGGCGAATGGGAACGAACGTGTGTTGCAAAAAGCAGCAGGCCGGGGATGAGAAAAAAATAGCTGTGCTCCAGGTATCAATCAGTGTGGTAAAAAAAAAATATTTTAATCAAACTGTCATTTTACCTGGATGAGTAACGTTCACCAAACTAAGCTTATGGTGACGTGCGTTCGACATTTGTATTTCTCGCGAAGAATGCCTCATGTTATGAAAATATTTCTTGTTTTTGCTCCTCCGGTTTTTGGCCATTGTGTCGAGCACACTACAGATTACTATTTCATTCGACCCGCCGTCAGAAGCCCTTTACGAGGAGTAAAGAATAAAATCTGAGGCATGATTTTGAATTGCGAGCTGGCTGCTGGAAGACGGAATAGTAAAAATGTTATGTCTTCCCCTGTGATTTTGCCGGTGTGGTACGAGGAACCATAAAGCGACCCCTTCCTCAGTAGTGTAGTCTGTATAGGCACAGTAGCTGCTTTCCCGGAGAGTTTGTATATCTGCAAAGGAGGCTCTTTTCTTGGCTGGATCCAATTTTAGCGTTAAATTTAGTGCATTTAGTTTCCATCCAGTCAAGGATTGTCAGGCAATGATGTACTCGTAACTTTCGTAGATAAAGTAATGACTTCCCGACCGACTCAAAATCGAGTTTTAAAAGCCGCCTGTCGTACTAGGGGTAGGCAACAAGCACAGGCCTGAAAACGCTGAAGAGCGGCTTTCTTTTGTCACCAAGCTCTTTTTTTTTCTGTTTCCATCGACACCAAGGAAGGAAATGCCGCGGACTGCAGGGAGGGTTCTTTTGACGAGAGGGCCTCGACCCGACCCTGACAGTTGGATACGTACTTTATGACGGCAGTGGACTGTAGAGTCCCAGCACCTCGGAGGGGACACCTAGCATCCCAGGCTGCGCTACGCTGCGCCACGCCACTCTCCCCTCTTGCCATCCCAGCCCTGCAGCCCCCGAGGAGAATAGAGCCTTACCTTGCCAGCCGGCCTTGGGTATCTCTGCTATACCCTATCTCAGCTCGCCTTACTGGGTCACTCTGTACTCCGTACCACCTCCCCTCTCCACCTCTTCCCCAACCCCTCCCATCCCAACAACACACCGCTCCCCTTGATTTATCCCTCTAGTTCTGCGCGGGTTGCGTCTGGCAATCACTCCTGCCAGGTGTGCGACGTGCCCAGCATGCACGTCTTGTGGTTTCACGATCTCAACTTTGATGCACTCTGACAGTGACAGGGTGCGCCCAGAGTGAAGCAATCTCCTTCTGTGTCCAGTTGATAAAGGCCTTGGTGGAGAGCAGGGGATACCTAGGTGGACGAAGAACGAAGATTTGGGAATGAAGGTGTTGCGAGTGAAGTACTACTGCTCTGATCATCCCCATCGCTGTCGTGCGTCTCGCGCCAAAGGGCCATCCTTGCCATGTCTCCCCTCGCTCCATTCATCCCTTACTACGCTCACATCCGCTGCTCCTCTCCGCGCGCCGCCACTCGGCTGGGGAGGGCGCAAAGTCAGTCGGGAAGTAAGTCCGAAGTCAAATCTCGCTTCGTCTCGCCTCGCAGCGCGCTCCAAGGCTGCACGACCCGGCCGGCCACCCGCCGCCCTCTTCGCATTGTGGAAGAACTGCTCCTAGCCGAGCCGAGTTTGGATATTAAACTGCGAGGCTCGGCCAGCTGATGTGGGTCGTTGGGTGGCGTGGCTGGGTGCGGCGCGGCGCGGCGCATCCTATGAGAGCACTGGGAGCACTGCGAGGATACATATGGGTTTGAATAACACTATCCTTTTTGGGATCACGTGAAGTGTGTGTGACGAAGAACTTTTTCAATTACATGTGCCATGTGTCATTCCTTTGATAGAGTAATGGCCCTATTTCGGGCCACTGGCCCTAATTCGAGCCGCCCCCTTTAAACTATTTGCAGGCTACTTCAGGTCCTAGGTGACAAAAAAATTAAACAGTTTACAATGTGAACTTTTAAATTTCCGTGTCGTTTGGAAATCGAGAGTTGCCAGCAAATGATTTTAAGGGGGTGGATCGAATTAGAGCAAGTGGCCCAAAATAGGGCCATTACTCTATGCGCAACACCTCCAACGAACGAAGTGGTTCAATTAACCGTCTTAAGTCAACCCAGGGACTAGTCCTGAATGCTATGTCGACAGATAAGTTCACTCTGAATTAGCAGCGCCTCGCCCGTGTTTCAGCCAGTGTCCATCTTTGCTTTGTCCGAATCTCTTCAAGTGTCCGCACCGCGTTGCCTTACCTCACTCGACCCCACTGCACCTCACCCCGCCCTGATTTACCCCGTCCCGCAGCACGCTACACATTGTTGTTTTCTGAACGGCACCAATGCAGCTCGGTTGCGTACTTTGTACTTTGCTAGCGGTCCAACGCTCGGCAGCAGTCTACGCCAGATCCTTGAAACACTCCTTGTCCGAGCCGGGACGTGGCGGAGAGAGGTTGGGCGGGGAGGACCGGGTGGGGCCCACCCTCATAGCCATGTTATTAGCCTCTAAACATGTCGGACCAGCCCATGTCATTATGCATTCATGGACGCGCGCGACGGAGTCCTCGTTCGGGAGGAGCAAGTTCGCCGCGGCCGGTGCCGCAGGGAAATTTAAGATCTGAATTTCATCCATCTGTTTTTCTTTTCTTTTTGCTCGTATTCTACTTCTACGAATACCCCGGGTTAGTAAGGGACAGAGTGTTGGTCTGCCTTCTGTAACATAGGGCCATTGGCCATTAATTAACTCGTGAACTAGGTGACGCAGTTATTACCCGGTCATGGCAGTGATTCGGAACAACACCCTTTTCGTGAAAGTTGTTTCGGCACTGGTAACGTAAGGGGGCAGCAGATGCGCCGGCAACACCTAAACCTGCTACGACTGTTTAAACGAAAATACGAGGCGTTTGGAAAGACCGTTCTTATGGGTACAAGTAGCACTTATGGTGGCGTTTTTCTCATATACATGATGTACATGGATAGAGCGAAGTTTGCAATGTGTTTATTTCGTTTCAATCTGATTGAAGATTGAAGTATTTTCCGAAAGAATTGATCAATTCTGCCGCTACTTTGTTTTATTACTTTTCCGTGCCCATCTCGGAGACCGGCAGGCAGAGGAGCCCGACCTTGTGATGCCTGTGGCCGTGGCTTGTTTCTCTGAACCAAGGCAGCCCGCCATTCTCTGATCTATAAATAAAATAGTGCCTTTGAAAACGGAAGTTGGGGCCACCACAATCAACAAAGACACAAAACCTGAAGAGGCGGAGAAAAGATACAAAGCAAACTTTTGCATTATAGTTCCTCTCTACACAGAACCAGTATCCTCCTTTCACTCCGGAAAATGCAAGTTGATGAGTGACTGAAGGGCAGACCGATAGCAGTGAGACGAGATGACGAACTAGGTTTAACTCGGATACTATACAGAATCAATCACAGAGCATTGCATTTGCAAAGCAAGGTCATAGAACCATACAAAATTAATGGTAAACATTTTACAAGTATTTTGTTGATAGTGATTTTCTTTCACCGCGAATGCTAATAGTAATTTAGGCCATCTGGCCAAAACTTACCAAATTTAAAACACTGTAATCTGGTATAACCATAATCTCGAAATCACCATCAAAAAATGTGGTATGATTACCAGAACTCCAAAAACAGTGAGACCGACTTGCTTCGAGCCTTGGACAGTCAGGAGGGCTGCTTTGTGTAAGAGGTTTCCAAACTCATTCTCGGTGCGCTTTCTCTGGCTCTCTGAAGATATCGATACTAGACAACGCAATTTGTTGGTCGTGATCGTCGTGATGCTTTGAGTGTTATCGATTGTGAGCCCCAGCATTTGGCAGTATCGATTTTTGCCATCGGCAAGCCGGCTTGAAAGGCATAGTCAGAAGAAGTATTGGTGGCTGCTGTAATAGCACTCTTCCTTAACGTTTACTTGTTGAGCGTAGCAAGTAAAGTTACTCGCGTTACTTTACCCTGAGTAACTTGGCGCGTCAGCTAACAGTGCATGTGTAGAGAGAATAACACGTTTAATTACGTAATTGCGTTACTTCCGTCATGCGTTGTTTACACTTCAATCAAATCAGCGCAAACCTAAAGCGCTGCTTGGGAAGGCGATGCTGTATATCAGAAACTAGATTTTTGTAGGAGGCAACTACTTGAATGTGTAGTAGCAGTCATACGCAGTGATTTGAGCAGGGTATACTCGAGAAGACAGCCAAACTCTGATTCTACCGAGTTGCGAAAAGACGTTTTCGCTCTCGCAACCCCTACAAGTGAAGTGTTAATGTGTTAGAGCGTTACCGTTGTATAAGCGTGCGAAACACGATTCGTTCCTCGTTCAGCACGACGTTAGTAACGAGTTACTGTTATTCGTTACATAACAAGTAATTTCGTTACTCCGTATCTTGTAAAAGGTATCATATTGAACTCAAATAAGAGTTCATTTATTACAAATATGATTCAAATTTAAGTTTTATATGTTTCAAATAATAACATTAAAAACAATTGTATATGAATCAAATTTATCTTAAATCAGTATTCAGTAGTTAGGTTGGGGGACGGCATCGATTTCATTCCACCCTACACCCTTACTTTCTTACTAACGAATTCGTCGGTTTCTTCATACACTACAAACAAATCCCAACCGTCATAAGGTACTAACAAAATTCGTTAGTATTATGAACGAAATCGTTAGTATTACTAACAACTTTCTTAGTAATACAAACGATTT
>CABIKL010003118.1:0-11410 GCA_902196195.1 Aptinothrips rufus | reverse complement strand
ACTTCAACGAGAGATGCGCATTGAAGGTTGCACGATATTCAGTAGCTGTTGATGCGGCATAGAATATGACTGATTTCTATTTCAATACTCAACACATTTTCACAAAGCAAATGACAATTGAAAAAAAGAAAAACATTGCTTTTTATCCTTGTGACATTCTTATGTTTTCTGTCTCTTGCAGGGAAGGCTTACCAAGCCTTGAATTTTTCAAAAGGGGATGCAAAGAACTGAGTGCATTCATAGCTTTCTTTTGTACTATAAAAATTACAGACCAATGCCCACCTTTCCATGTTTCGTGGAGTAGTTGGCTGGTTCTCAGCTGCTGGCGTCCCTCTCAGCTCGACTGAATTCATAGTAGGCATGTTTTGTGGAGCAGTTGGCTGGTTCTCAGCTGCTGGCTTCCCTCTCGGCTTGACTGAATTCATAGTAGGCAGGTTTTGTGGAGTAGTTGGCTGGTTCTCAGCTGCTGGCTTCCCTCTCGGCTCGACTGAATTCATAGTAGGCAGGTTTCGCGTTGGCATTACGTTCTGCTTCAACTTTCTCCTTTCCTTTGTGAAATCTGAAACAAATAAGAAACAAGATATGAGAAAAGAAAAAAACAGCCAAACTACAGAGAAAAATTAAACTTTAACAATGAAGTAAAATGCTTCATTGATAATGCTTTCATGGCATGGTCCAAAACACAGATTGAGGCATAGCCCATGAACTCACCGAGAACAAAATCACAATCTTGGAAATGCTGTGAACAGATTCTTGTAGTGGAGTAAGATACAGTTCCCTGTATACCACATAAAACCTGCCAGCCTGCCTGTTCAGCAGCTCCCCTGGGTAGATAGTGCAAGGACACCCCATCTTTCACCGTTTTCTTACAGCCTGGAACAGCGCACACTTGTCGCTGGCTTATGCTCAAATCACACTTCGATTTCATTGGCAAAGACTCGTCAGGGAGGTTTCGAGATGGCACCGTACCACGTTTCAAAATAACCCGCGACGATGTAACTGAAACAAATATACCAAACATACATCAGAAATAAAAAATAGAGTTGAAAAATCTCACACTTTAACCAGTCGTCTCCCCACTATTCCACTAACCAGGTTCAATCATGTCATCATCTTTAAAATGTCTGCGACAGGCATAAGTATTCATCTTGACAGGATGACTAATCTTACAGGCCAACCTCCAAGTTTCCCTAAGTGTACTCTCCAAGGGGAACGTAAACATTTTAACAGATCGGTAACGGCAACCCGGCACCGCACAGGACTTAAATCTAGTCTTTGACTTTACCGAAGAGTCAACATCTTCGCATCCTTCGCAAGACGAACCGCTCTCCACCATTCTTAATGATAAATTTTGTGACAAAGACAAGGCAACCTAACCTCCCGTTGTCTAGTCCAAATTTTGTCAACAACCATCCTTTGACTGTACATATCCTATCTCACGACTATTTGCAGTTGGAGCAGTGCGATGGGTTTCCGCCAACAGATGGCGCTGGGCGCGGTCCTGGTCTTGTCGCGGGACATGTTTGAATTAGACGCCAGGCAGTCAAGCGACACGAGCGGCACACTGCGCGCCAGAGTGTCAGTGGTTCCTTCCGTTCTCTTGGCCGTTCCCTACACAGTAAGTACACAACAGCAATTTTGTCCGATTCAGTCTAACGTCTCCCAGGTTTTGATGCTGGGATACGGGAAAAGTTTGGCGAAGCCGGCCAAGAAAGAGGACAGAGCGCCTGCGAGATGTGGGATAGGCAAGCCCGCAGCGCTGGTATGAAGTGCTCGACGGCCCACCTCTCCTGCGAAGACGCGATGGGCGAACGCTGAGCCCAGTGAGAAACTACCCACGGCAACGAAATCGAAACAATGACGTTGTTTCGACATCGTTTTCGACAGCATTTCCACGGGGTGGGGAGGCGTCCGGCGCGACGGTCATTGAATCAACTCACAAACAAATCGAGTTCGCATCGTTTATGATTAATAGTTTTATTGCCTTGCTTGATCACATAACACAATACTGGTGTATCGCGTGAAACTGGTGAAACAAAACGTTTTGAACAGATCAACATCAGGACTTGGAAAGGAATCGCATCTTCCAGTAAGAAATGGATGGTAGCAAAGTTTCCGATAGCCGAATTCGACCGCATTCCGACGTTAAATCTACAGAACTTTGTCCAAAATATCGACCGATATATGGGTTTGACGTCGAATTGACACCGATATCAAAGTAATCTCAGATCTTGTAAATCTTTCCTCATCGTGGCGACATGTTCCTTTGGGAAAGGTGTTGATGGTGCTCGCGTGGGGCCGACATCGAGGCCAGAGAGGAGCTTCATGGCGACTTTCATGGCGGGAACCCACTTGCCTAAAACAAAATTAATGTCCAATAGTAACTCAAAAACTCAACTAAGACGATTTCCAGTCACTATGACTTGTATATCCACGTTGTTTGATCCATCCAACTACCCAGCTAGCAAGGCACTGCTGAAAATGCGCATTCAAGGTGCAACCAGAGCCCACCGATGCGCCTTGAATGCGCATTCCCTGCAGTGTGCTATGGTGTCACAACTGTTGATGTGATGTCCGTCTAGTTGCGCTCTGTCGTACTGCACCAGTCCAAGGGATGGAGGGTACTCTACTGTGGTCTAGGTACTTGTCCTAGCTGCAAAGCGCTACGGCACAACATGTGTTATTTTATTTTTATTTTTTTCGGAGGAATGTTCGACTCGGACTTCCCTGATAGGTTGGCGTTGCTCCCCTCAGTGAGGGGAGGAGTCCTCACCGTGCTTGGTGATGGCAGTGGCCGCCGCGCTGAGGGTGTTCTGGGCGGCGCGGGCCTCCTGCACGTCGCCGTGCTGCACCGAGTCCAGGATGCGGCAGCAGATGCGCGGCAGCACGTTGAGGCTGGTCGCGATGCTGCAGGTGAAGCCCTGCGCGAAGGCGCCGGCCTGCACGTAGTCGCAGCCCAGGAAGACGGTGTACGCGCCGCCCTCCAGCGACACGCACTTGACGCCCATCTCCAGGTTGGTGTCGGTGAACTTGACGCCCGCGAAGGTGCTGATCCTCCTGCCGGCCGTCGCCATCAGGGCGGGCACATCCACTGCAGGGCAGAGCAGGCCGAGGGTCAGTCAGCCAGGAAATCAACGCACATAGTGAAAAGAAATACCAGTTCTGGGGAGCACTTCCTGAGAAACCGGAGAAAAAAGTAACGTACAACTTTCGGAATTTTCGGGGGTCATTTTGAGATCGACGCCAAAATAATCAGGAGACTCTAAAATGCATTTCTACACAATCCTCAAAACGAGCTCTCAAAATTTTAAAACTGGTGTTAATAATTGAGCCCTTGTTTCTCGGAAAGTGCGTTCCAAAACTGATTTCTTTTGCAGTGTGGGCAGTGGGTAGCCAGGCTGTAGTCCTTGGGCTGTAGTCAGGTGCCGGTTGCCGTGTGATTACGCACTGCTGACGGACGTGAAGCCAGGGTTGTGGTAGTACAGGAGGGGCGTGTTGGGGGCGGCCGCGGCCACGTGGCCCAGGTAGTCCACCGCCTCGTCCACGTTCGAGGGCTTGTTGAAGAGCTCCGGCAGGCACAGAATTGAGTCGGCGCCCGCCTTCTCCGCGTGCACCGCCTGCGGAAGAAGCAAAAACAGCATTCCTGTAACGTACATCGATAAGACAAAGTGTGTAAAGTGGGCACGATACTGCGATATTGAGCCCGCCTTTGGTCTGTTTTTTCCCAGTGCAAATATTTCAACGTCAAATCGACGTCAATTCGACGGCGACATGGGGTCGAATCCCCACTCACCAACTCGATGACGTCGGGCAGGTTGGTTCCGCCCACGTGGACTTGTACGTGCATGTCCCTGCTCTTGCCGGCGGCGATCCACGCAGCCGTCGTCGCCTTCCTCTCAGCCTGGGTCATCGACATGCCCTCCCCCGTGGTGCCGTTGACTGCAACGACAAGACGGCGGCCAGGGCGCCAGGGCCGTGCCATCACCCCATTCACACTACATTCGCTTTCACAATTACGTCACGATAATGTCAAAATGATACATATGGTTTTGACTTCAAGTAACGCCAACGTGACGAATTTCTGTTGTGAAAAACGAGAACTACAGAGAACTTACCAAGAACACCATGGATCCCGTTTTCCGATAGAAATTGCGCGTACTCAGGAATAATGTCTAGATCAAGATTTTTACTGAAAAGGGACAACACAGTAAGTTGAAACGGGTTTCTTTAACCAGCATAACAAGCGAGTATTATACTGAGCGTAACCTTTACCCCTTTAATTGATGTCACAGTAAAGTCATTTTTATTTTTCCATTTTATTTGTGAGGTGCTTACCCGTCACCGGAGAACGCAGTGAAGACAGGCGCCAAGAGGCCCTCGAATGTAAGCTTCTGTAATAGCCAAATGAAACAAACTCAGGAAAACTGGTCTACTCGATTCCTTAGGGAAAACAAATCAGAAGTCTAGACGTCGCTTTTGTTTCCCCCATTCAGATTAGATTGGTACTTCCCTGCACGCTTACGCTGACTGCCTTATTCCCGTGCTAACAAATTAGTCTTCGTAATGCGATATTTGGTAGTACGTGATGAAGGTTGAGATCTGTTCGCAGTGTATGAATCATCTGTTTAGTGAGGAAGAGATCCATGCCACTACTCGATCTTTGACTTTTATTTTATCAATAGGACCTCACGTGCGCATTCGTAAATGACCCGTGTGTCAGTTTCTTGCCGCTATTTTATTTTCTTTGAGAGAAAGCGGTTGCGGTTTTCAGAAATAGCCGTCAAGTTAGGCAAAATGAAATAAATTTCGTAAACTTTTCAGTATTTATTGCGTTTTCAACAGTGAACTCAGCAATCTAGGACATACTTTAAGACACGCTATCTCGTTGTTTACATAACATGCTTTGCAATTCAATAACAGCTCACTTTCAGTCATTATGTTCATACGCTGACCTTGAAAATAGACAGGCAGCACTAAAACACTGTATCAATTTTAGACCACATCGTTTAAAACTACACCTTGAAATGTAGATTAGATAGCTTTCCTCGATGCTTAACCAGCAGGATCGATCTATGAGAGCACTACTGTAACACAAACATTTTAACAGCACACATTGATGAGTAGGCAGGTTGGTCTGTCTACATTCAGATCTAAGATAGCATGGCACATGGACAACAAGAAAAGTCTTCGGCGTTCAGGGTGTACTCTAAGGAGGTGGGATAAGCCTACAGGATGCTATGGCTGCGCTGGAGGGGTAGGGACAGAGTGCGGGAGTGTGAGTTCATCATCATCAAGATCATCATCAACTGACGCAGAACTGAAATGACAGTCCTGGACCATCACTTCAGACCAGTCGTAGCGAGCCGCACCAGAAACTCGGCCAAGTACCGCAAAAGAAAAAAGAAAAAAAGAAAAACTGTTCTGTGGAGCCTTTCCCGAGAAACAGGGGAGCAGTAACAAACTTCAGAAATTTTTGGGGGTCGCATTTTGAGAGCTACGCCAAAATGATCAGAACCCTCTAAAATGTATTTCTTTTACATAATCCTCTCAACGAGTCCCAAAAATTTTGAAACTGGTGTTGCTTCGTCCCTCTTTCTCGGAAAAAAAAAAACTCACCAAAACTGGTATTTTTTTTTATTTTTTATTTTTTTCATTTTTTTTTTTCAGTGAGCCCGCCGACTTGGCAAGGCCTGGCCAAGGTCCTGGCTTCGCATACAGCGATGACAGATGGTCTACAACTATGACAGAGCAGTGACGTCAGAGAACAGCAGACGATGTCTAGCCCGGTCACCCGGCCTCTCCCAGAAAATCCTGGCTACGCCGCTGGTTTGCCGTTCTGGCTCTGCCTTTGCACTGATCGGTCTCTTAATACAAGAAAATGGATGAAGAAGACGAGGCTTACCATGGCGTGATTTTAAGTGCTTCTTCCAACCCGGGTAGCCAGAGTATATCTCTTGCTCCGAGGACCAAGCGACAGAACGTGAGGCAGCAACCGAGCGACGCAACGGAGAGAAGGGGTGTGGGGAGGGAAAGAGTGGCATTGAAGGGGCGGGGGAGGGGAGGGGAGGGGGAAGAGTCAGACTACGGATTCCAGATAACACGTCCATACTCCCACTCTCTACTCCCGCCGGCCAGGCCTACGCTGGGAATTGGGGGACCGGAAAGATGAGACAGGGAGAGTGAAAGAGACAGTCACACTGTGAAAAATACTGTACCATTCCAAAAAATTTGTAATTATTTTCACAACCAAACTGGACTTAAATATTACAATCTTTTTGGTGGGGAGCATAGTTCTTCACCAACAGCAAGCAGAATTCACACACCATTTCAATACATGTCAACAACAACAAAAGAACAAATTGACTCTGTTTCTTGACTATCAGCAAAACATGGTTTCAGTCTGGCTTTGATCTGCCCAGTTTGTACGTATGACAGGAGAGCTTAAAAAGTTTGTTTTTCTTTGCCTTCCAATACAATACTAATGAAATACTCAGTACAAGCTAATTGACCAATAAAAAAAAAATATTTAAAAGTGTGAAAGAACCCTAAAAATTATAATATTGCTTTAAACAAAATAGGACAGTAACATAGAAAAAGAAAACGAGTCGCTTCAGTAGTGAGATTTTTAAAAGACATAATACAGTAATTTCTATTCAAAGCGCTGTGAGAATATTTGACAATGATTGCCTCAAACATGTCTTTGTACGATAAGGCAAAATAAAACAAAGCTAATTGAAGCACAAAAAAAAAAAAAGTCAGTAAAATTAGAGAGACAATTATTACAAATGCTGAAAACGAACTATGTTAGATAAACAGTTACAGCAATACTATCACAATGAGATAGAAATACATACAAACAATCTGACTTATATTTAAGAGTTTTTTAAAAAGTAGGCACATTACAACTTCATTCACACATTATCCTACATCGAGAAGCTCATTAATGCCAGGTAAGAAGAAGTGAGAGTAACATCATTATGCCAACATTAGACATAGAAACCCTTCCAGCTGCATGTTACATTGAACGTTCAATTATTCCTAACTGGGTGTCTTCAGATTCACATATAAAACCTAGAATCAATAAGTGTCGGACACACTGACTCAATTCTCATGACATTTTCCTTGTGAATGAAGACAGATATTAGAACAGTATGACTAGCACAAAATTACCTCAGAATAAGAATACACACTAGCATTTCAAGGAAGATTAATGTCCAGATTTAGAGTTAAATCACTTTAAAAACTATTTCTCTCTGAAATAAGGCAACACATAATTCAGAGGAGACTACAAATCAACAACAATAAAAAGGGCAAAGAGACCGATGTACTGTGACTAGCCTTATTTGACAAAATGATCCTCAAATTGAAAAAATAAGACGACTCAGCGCTAAAGCGGTGGAAACAACTGTACAAAAATAAGAAATGAACAAATTGTTTCAGTATTAGAAGCTCATATTAAACACAATAGGACTGATTGCGTATTATTATCTGATTTTGATGGTAACTTCCAGAAGAATAACATAAATCCGCCTTCTACATTTCCATGAAAAACTTGAACATTAACTAAGTTTAATAATGGGAAAATGGCAATGCTGACTAAAATCAAAAATAGGAGGAGCGTTAGAATCTTGCTTATGGCCTCCAGCAAGCAACTTCAAAACAACAAAATTGGTCTTTGCTACAAGAAGCAAACTGTTCACCTAAAAAAAGAATGCAAGATGATAATATTTACTATGACAGATTAAAGTGAAAGTTACTTTTGAAGAATCAGCATGACAAAATTTTCTTACCTCCTGATCAGGGTTAGTCATTATCTCCAATAAAGTTCTGGCTTGATGAAAGTTCTTACAGGCAGCCATGAACAGTCTCGTATGATCTGGAGGTTGCGTCTCCCCCTGAACGCAAATCTGAGCTTCCATAGCTTTGGTCATATCACAAAATTCACTGTACTGCATCGGAGGTGGGGTGTGCAGATTAGAGAATGGTAGGAACCGATGCTCATATCGTACTTTTTCACAGTCGAACTCAGATTTTGGAAAGTTAATCTTTCCTGTTCGTTGAAAAGCAATTGTGGCCTGCACAACAATCAAAATAAATTTAAAATATAGTCGGGCTCGAAATTTCAAATTTTAAAACATAAATCGATTAAAGAAGATTTCACTGAAATTACCTTGTAGTACCCTCCACAGAGATTTTGATACACTTGGCAAAGAGTTATATCTTTTGCATAAGGTCTACACTTCTTGCGCCGTACTTTGTTTTTCTTGCCTTTGCCACGAGCATTTTCTTTCTCTATATAGGTTTCTTGCTCCATTAAAAGACTGTCTGCTCTTGATAATGATGACACTAGCCATCCATACAGAAACTCATACAAGTACCTAAAAGTTGATGATTTTGTAATCAGACATATTTTAAATTTAGTCAGTAAGGAAAAGCCATTGAGTCTTTGTGTTTCTTTAGCTAATATTACTACATAAATTGTTGAGGTACTCACCAATATACGTAGTGATATTCATGCACAGAATAGAGTTGAAGTTCAAGTCCAGAGAGTAAGTACATAATCATGATTCGGAGAGTGTGGTACAAGATCCAGGTACCAAAGCAAGCTAGATGGGATCGCTTTCCTTCTGATTTTGAGGTCAAATTGTGAAGGTACGCATCAACCTTTTCTGCCTGAAAATTGGAAGAGAGCAAGTTTTAGTAAAAGGTAATCCAATAATAAATATCTTACCAATTTTATATTACTCACTTCGTCTTGCAAATTGGAAAAATCTTCTAACAAGTGAGCTAGCCTCTCTCTTTGCCTTGCTCTATTATGACCACATAACTGTATTAATTGCACAAATGGACGACCACAGTGAAGTAGGAACATGTCAACAAATTCTTTTGCCTACAGAAACAAAGCATTATTTAGATAAGATTCTAAAGTTTCAAAAGTACTAATGATAAAGTAAAAATTTTCAGCAAAATGTGTAATACCTGAACATTTGATGCAAGTAATGTTTTCGATGCAAGGGACGGAGGGCATATAAATGTCTTGGCAGCTTCTCTTAATACTTCTACAACACGAGTATTAGTCAGCAAACTAGATGGCTGAGGAATGTACAACACCTGTAAAACTGACCTAGATAATAAGCATGGCTTTTGACGGCTGAACTCCATGAAAAAGTCCTGTACAGACAGAAGACAATTACATATCAATGTCATTACTAGATTTGAGATTCCCAATATGTTCAGTGAGCAATCTTGGCATGACAGAGGACAAGCAAGGTGCAAAATGTCAGTATCAAAAGAATTTGGTACTAACTAGGGGCAATCTTTACATGCCTTAAGAAGGTATTGCATTGCTATGGTGCAGTGTAATTAGCTGAAGACATCACTTGGCATTAATAAAATCCAATTATTTCTGCTCATCGTTCCATCTGTATCAAGTTTTTCCATATAACCAAATGATGCACCATACTCCCTTATTTTCACGATTTTCTTAGAAAAACGCCACTACACTCGAAAAAAAACCTCAAGGTACGAGCATCTAACTTCTTACCAGCTTTCCAATGACATCCCTCACTTGACTGTAACTATCATACATTTTGAGATGAAAGTGCGTCACTAAATTGCACTGCACAGGGCATAATACTCATTCTCCTTATCTTCTCATATTGGTATATAGAAGGGAGAGAGGTGAGAATGAATGAAAATGCAATTTGTAATTACCAGAGCTGTATGAAATGATGCATGACTATAAATCTTGCAAACAATTCTCAACCGTTGAATAAGATCATCGTAATAAGTAAACGCTTCTTCACGTGATTTTATCTTAGCATATCTTGGAAATGTGGGAGGTAAAAGGCGTTGATTTGCTAGAGGCTCAAAGCCCAGCTTTGGGGATTCTATGAGAGAGAGAGTAAAGATGTTAGTACAAAGGAGACATATTACGCTTTTTTCACTTTAGAACATGAATACAACCTGGCTGGATTCCAAGAGAAATAGTGTTTCTCATGATGGTTAGCTGCTCAGAACAGGTATTGAGGGCTTTATGTAGGTCGCTGTCTGGTCTTAACTCTCTTCTAGCCTCTGGTTCAGTTTCTTGTCGACCCAAAATTCCCAGAACAGAATATAACAGTCTCACAAATTTGAGTCGAGATAGTAAAGCATTTAGACTATCCACCTAGAAAAATAAATACTAAATATTAATTTAACCAATAAAACCTTTTCTCGTTCTTTTTTAATGCTAAGAGGTATTTTAAGTTTAGAATTCAAGATGTGTAAAACTGCTTACCTCAGTTTGTGCAGGACGCTGTCTCAGTCTACGTAATAAATCTTCCTCTACTTCACGAAGCATTCCAACAGTTCTCTGTTCTGACACATCTGGTACCAGACGATAACCATACTGCATGGGTTGGTAGTCTTCTTCTTCGAACACTGCAGCTCTGTAATTAAAGCAATGAACATATAATGTTCTTAAGCTAAAGAAATGATTGAAAGATCCTGAAAAGTCAAACTTACTGGTCTATGAAATGCTTGATGATTTCCACAATCTTGTACGCTGTGATACAGAAAGCTTTCAAAGGACGTTCTTCAATTGAAAATGGTTTGTGAAGATAAAGGTTGGCAAACACGGTTTGAGCTAAAGAGTTCCCTTCTATCCAAGAGACTAAGCAAGATAATACTTGATCAATGATCCCAATTTGCTCAGAGAGATCTAGGCCTTCCAAACGTAGAACTCCCAACTGGAAAGAGAAAAGTTGACGTTTTAATTTTAATCAAAATGGCAGAGGAGCATATATCTAATATTCTGTCACATGCTATAAAATAAACTGCAGCGCTTGAAATCATTTGGACAAGCCAAATGATCAGCAATGTCAGCATGGTTTCAAGATGCACCAATACTACATACCTCAACACCTTTCTCAAAGGTAAGTGTTGGCTTGTCACTTCGATTGCACATCATACCAGCATCCATCTTAGGGTCCATCATCTCAACTGCAGACATGGCTTCATACAGACCAAAATGTTCATCAAGGAGAAGTTCCCCAAGGTTCAAAGCTAAAATTCAAGAAAAATGATTTGTATTTCTCTGAAGCCAGCCACTGATAATAAGCATAAGATGATATTACAATGTTGCTTACTTTTAGCCATGGTGGTGAATTCTTGAGTGATGTCAACCCAATTATAGGTGAGCTTGGGTGTGGCGGTAGTTGTAAACACTCCATCCTCCAATCTATTGGTAACACAATAAAACACAGACCAGTTAGACAGATTTCAGATAATATGGATAAGAACTGCTGCAGGAAAACTAATGCTTGCAATCCAAGCAACAGAACAGCATATAAGAGAAGGGATTCATAAGATATGAAGAGAGCAACTGCTGACAAGGATCAGGCGCGTATCCAGGCCCCCCCCCCTCCCC
>CABIKL010003117.1:0-11410 GCA_902196195.1 Aptinothrips rufus | reverse complement strand
GCAAGCAAACACCACCGCCGGTGCGGCCAAGTACGGGCTAGACGAGCTGTGACAGCTCCTGTTATACCTGAAGTTTTTTGTACTCCTCTTCGTTTTGTTTTTCTCATAAACCCGGATTAAGTATACGCGAGCAAACAAAATGCATTCATGCTTTGAAAATTACGTTTGTACAACAAAAGTTAAACAAAATTGGGATTTTTTCCGACCGTCGGAGATGACGTCACCATTAAAGGGGAGGGGGAGGGGGTTCTCTTGAAAATGACGGACCGATGACGGAGGGAAAGGGGGGCGGGGCGGGGGGGGGGGGGTCAAAAAAGTAAAAAACAAAACAAAAAACGATGACGTCATTTCTGAACGGTTCCTTATCTCGTCAATGATCGAGGACAAAATTATGCAGTTTACGAAAGCAACATGATAAAAATATATTGTCCCGGCCAAAGGCCGGCGTTTCCATCTCAGGACGAGAAGTAGGAGTTCCGCGCGCGTTGTGCTGACGACGTAGCATTGCAAAGATCTTATTTTTGTATCACTCATGCAAGTACTGCACTAGTGTTTTGAAATGCAATACGGTACCCTGGGTTCTTCTGCTTTTTGACCCGGCACGAAATTAGCTATTTGATCTACATTTTTCAGCTGCTCCCAGATAGCGCTGTTTGTTCATGAGCACTTACAACTTACGCCCTAGTTCATAGATGCGTTCGCGCTTTGAATTAGTAGTAAGTTGTCGACGAGTTGACATCGTTCTCTGTAGCTCAGTAACTACTTGGTGCGTCTTCAGATCAAACCGCAGTGATGAATCCTTTGTTCGATATTATGAAGGCGAGGTGCATCCCGGAGCATAGCCGCATTGAGGAGCAGAGTTTTGTACCGAGGGCAAGTAGAATCCGCGGGCCGCCCCCTGTCGCATTGCCGCTACGTCGCACAAGGCAGTGTAGGTCAGACCTTCTTCTTAGCATTTGCCTTGCAGGAGGAGCTTGTCTGACCCACTGCTTTGTCTCGCCGGCCCGGCCTGGTCCAGAGGGGACCGTCAGGAGATATATTACCCGCGTCCGGCAGCGCTGGTTCTGTGTCTGAGAACCTCGCCCAATAATCGGCATCGGCGCGGACCGCTGTCCGTGGGTGAACAAATGAGCGCAGTGTGCAATACGGCTGCGACTTCCCAAACGAAACAGCCTTTTGGTAATTTGTTGTGAAGTTGATTAAGAAGGAGGCTTAATTCGTAAAGTCGTGAAATGCTGTGCTGGAAGCAAATCAGTCGAGCGTTGAGCGCATCGTTACGAGACCTGCGAAGAAGCTCACCGTTACTTAGTCACGATTTTGAGGTTATGTTCTTCTCTCACGGTTATGAGCTGTAAAGTCTCGACAGTGATAGGAAGGTACGAACTTTCAGGTATCAATCTTACTCATGAAGTTTTCACAGGATACGAAGTCAGTCCCTGTCGTTTTGAAATTGAAATAATAAACATGACACTTCTAAATAGCGGGCACCGGAGCTGCCTGCAGTGTCACGCCGCGCCCGTCAACGCGAGTAGGAGACCTCACAGTGGGAAGGGGAGGGGAGGACGGCTGGCTTTGAGAGATGAGGGGCACTGCAGTCACCTTGTCATTGCACTGATCAGTGCAGCAGACTCCAGCTTCGGCCAAAAGGAGATGGGTGTGAAGACAGTCTGTTTGCCTTCTTGTCGTGTGGCCGTCACGTAGGCTTCGTTGATTTACGACGCGCCGTACGTAACCCTTCGTGTGTGTCTTTACCTCGCGAGCGTGTTTTAGTATCACTTGCACACTCCTAGCAGCACCCCGCGCCGCGCAACCAGTACAGGAACAACCTCCATAGCAGTAATAGCGTGGCCGGTTACGTTTTGCAAACGCAAATAGTTCACGGTTCAGTTAGACAAAAGAAACAGAGACCTTTGGGGAGCTGCCACTTCGATTCTGATCGTCGTTGATGGCTCCACCTGACATGGACACGTGACTCAACGTGTGATAGGCTAGGTCACTCTCGCCTTTCTCAGCAGCACTCAGCTGAAGAGTGCGTCACTTTAGGCTTCTTGACAGTAGGATTGTGTTAGCGTCCTGCCGACATCTCTATATTAGATTGAAAGGCATCTGAGTGCAATTTAGGTGGCATGAGCGTAGTTTCTGTCCCTGCCTTATGTATTCTCGTATAAAAAATACACACGTGGAGATAACGGTATTCTACTTATTGCGGAACTGTCCGCCGTTACGAGCGTCCCATGCTTCTGAACACACAGTCGGCAATGGTATGAATGAGCCCCCCGTGTAGCCAGTATTGGCCACCACCCGCCTCGGCAGGATGACCACGAAAATGACCGGATCTTACTGCAAGCGAGCCGAGCCGAGCCGCGCCGAGCCACGGTGCGCGGAGACAAGACCCCCGGGGAGCATGGCGCGGACGAGTAGCGGGGGAGGAGGGGCGCAAGACGGGTGGAGACCTGAAGTAAACACTCATTCACTTTTACGTTCGGTCGGTAAAAAGATAACAAAAAGGAGGAAACCACGCAAAATGTTGCTTTATGTAACATTCTGTATATTTTCATTCTGTGGTGAGTGCGCTGTGCTCTTTTTCCTCCTTATTGACGTTTTATATTGGTAACATTGCCTGATTAGAGACTGCGCCGGAGAGCTAACTGTACCGTTTTGAACTGTCCATTACTGCAGCATGTATCCCAGTGGGAATATAAAACATTATGCTTGTGCTTTCTGAATGTCCAATTCAGATGTGGAGCACCAGTACCATGGTCAAGAGCAGCGACGCCCCCCCCCCCCCCCTTTTCCCTTCCCCCTCCTTCCTCCCCCGCAGGGACAGTGAGGCAAGGGGTGTAGCAGCGCGCTGGACCCTAACCACCTAGTACCTGGAGAGAGAAGAGTAGCGTCCTGCTTGACCGCTCACTCCAGCAACAACTCGCTGGCGATTGTTCTTGGCGCGATCACCAAGGAAAGGATCCCTGCCAATACACAAACACTAAAAAGCGCACACGCAAAAAAAAGCATTTAAAGTTAAATTATCAATCAATTTAAGTTCTTGCTGAATCTTAATATTGTTGTTGCGCGAAATTAATTTTCATACTTTCGAAGATGCATCCATGATCGAGGGCAAGGTGAGACGTGAAACGACTACTTTTACGTGAGTGATTGGTTGCGGAGGATGCTTATTGTTCCCGCAGTTAAGTCTGACGTGACAAGCCTTTGTACTTCGTATGAGGGCTGTCTCGCTGTGACGTCAAGGGTGCGGGGCAGTGTCCAGTCCGTGTGAGGACCCGGGTAATTGCCGTGACGCCTTCAAGAAGGCACTGTAAAAATATTCCATACTTTACTACAGAAATAAGTGGAGAACGGGTTACGAGTAATGTACATTGCTGCTTCAGTATCAGTTTTCTGTATAGTCCATAAGAAAGTATTGTAAGCGCCAAACCACTGGAAAGGAGTGCGGAAGTTCTGTACAATTCTTGGTAAGGGGCGGTCCAGGCAAGTTGTTGGCCACTTTTTTTCTAGCAGTGTGCTGCATGACTCAAGAATAGAAGTACTAAGTGAAGAGACTTTATGCTCCGTGTTTTTGTTCTTATTTTCTTGCAGTGCGCTGCATGACTAAAGAATAGAAGTTAGTTAGTGAGAAGACTTTGTGCTCGCAATCATCAAAACTATATAAGTAGTTAATAAATAAATGCATATGAGAAACGCCTCTAAATTTTAGACCGTTGGGTATCAGAAATTGGTTTTTGGAGGCTTAATTTTGACCCGACGATGTGAATTGAGATGCAGACTCGGATGCTGGGATGACTGTTGGCACAGCGCCTCACGTATTGCTCGTCGTCATTCGCTTTCATTAGTCCGTTATTATATCCATGGCGACCGTCTATCGGAGGTACATATTTCATTGATCTGTAGCGAGGTATAATTTGCATGGTGGGTAGGTACCTCAGCCTGGAATAAATGTCGTCATCTTTCGGCAACATCTCCCCGTCATTCCTCGTACTGCCTGCCTGCCTGCGAGGCGAGCCAGACCTAGTCCCAGATTGCGCTGTGGACCATAACGACGTAATTATCCAGAGAGTGGCTCTGTGGCTCTTGGTGACCGAGCGCGTCGTTGAGAACAACGAGACACAGGAACCAGTGCACGCTGGGACAAAGGCACTACTTGAAGTTTTATACGAAGTCTATGCGCGGTTAAAGGTTTAAAGGAGATTTTCTTGATCACGGAAGGGCAATGGATTCTTGAACCAAGACAATCTGTGAAGACGCTAAAATTTCTTGATTCATGAAAAATGTCTTGATTGAATGAAACTTTTGTCGAAAGAACGCTTTTTTGGCTTTGTATGTTGTATGAAAACCATTTTTACATCATGATAGAGAAGACGAAAAATGCACTGAATCAAGAAATCTTTTCCGTGGTTTGATTTAATTCTAGGAACGCCAATGACAGGAACTGAGCAGCAGGCAGTTTCATCTGGCATATCTTATGAAATTATGAGCGATAATCTTGCCATAGGGACATGTGAGTTCCTGCACTCTATAATGTGCACTTCGCCTTGGGGGGTCGGCCAGAGATCCCGAGCCGTTCCTCTTTGAACCCGCCGTACAGCAGGGTACCTTCCTATCGATTTGCCGTGGAGGTACTCTCACGTACCCGCCCGGACTGACTGTCGTTGGCGGATCCCCGGAACACCGGAACAGGCGGAAGAAACATCAGAGGTGAGCAGTGAGCACGCGGCACCGCGGCAGGTCGGGCGCTTCATTTCAAATGGAATCACTTCCCGTGCTTTCAGATTCGCCTCTTTCTTGCACTCTGAATTTTGTTTCCTCCGAGGAGAGTTAGAGCGCATCTAGCTCATCATGATTTTCCATCATTTACAGGCATCTTCGTGTGCTTATAATAAAGATCATTTGAACGTGGTATATAACTTAATGAAAATACTTCAAATTCTAATGAGTCATGTTCGTCTCAAAATCAACGTGATGGTCAGTCGTTTTATTATTTGTACAAAATTCCGGTATTTCGTCAGAAATGTTCATATTCGCTTTTGAAAGAAATTCAAGACTACCGGATCTACTCAGTAGCACTAATCCTATGTAGAAACTTTGGTCCAGTGATTACCTCTCGCTCAAAATTCTAATTTTTCTCTAACTTTTGATTTTATATTCAAGACTAGGCTTTGAGTTCGCTAGTGAAGGCGTTGTGTTACGTACGGAAGTACGATAAGCACCTGATATTTCCTCCCTGCCACATCCCGAAAAGGACATCGTTCTCCTTAATTTATTTTATCTCTTATTAGCTCGGGCCCAATCATGCCATTGTGGCTGTGTCCGGGACAGTGCGGAGATGTGATCTCGGGCAGAGTCTCGGACAAGGCGGTGCGATGGCCTGTCAGGGCCTCCTCAAAACATGCCGCTGGTAATAGCTAATGGCGTTACGTCGCAGCCGGGCGCGGCTCGCCACGGCACGGCGCGGCACGGCGCGGCACGGCGCCACGGATACGAATGAAAGCTCATCAGGTGATTTATACGACGCAGGCTGTATCATTCCGCGGTGATCGCAGGAGGAAGGGGTGGCGAGGCGTGGCGTGGCGTGGCGTGGCGTGGCGTGGCGTGGCGGGGTGTTCTGGTGGTATGTGTAGCGAGTACCGCCGCCCCGCAGCCGCCCTGCCGTCCTTGTCTTACGCGTGTCGCTTTCGCCCGGCAGCGGCGGCAGTCCCGCGCCCATCTCCCTCTCTCTTTCTATCATCCTGCCATTCCGATATACCCCTCTCTGTCTCTCTCCCTCTCACTGGAAGATTGCGCGCGGCGACCCACATCTTCCGGCGGCCGTCGACAGTGAGGGAGGCACCGCCGCGGCTGGGACCCAAGGGGGAGGGGCCGGGGGGAGGGGAGGGGGAAGGTTCTGCGAGCCGGTGGGGCGCCGCGCGGGGCCTCGCGGGGGGTCGCGGCCCTCCAGGGGGTGGGGGATCCGCAGGGCTGGCGGTGCGCGCTCCCAGTCGCTGTATCAGTAGTGGAGTTGACCGCTCTGGAGTTGCAGTGCTCACGGCCAGGACCATTGGATTACCGTACCCGGCGTGGAGAACGGCGCCGCTTCGACCCGGCGTGGCAGGGACGGGCAGGGAAGGGAAGGGAAGGGAAGGGGAGAAGTGAGTGACAAAGTGTTGTGCTGTGTGTTACAACTACCTCTGGATGGACTTAGCTCTACCTCATACCCCTTTTGGATCTTACCCAGACATACGCGTGCACCGGTAAGTTATTTTAAAACCAGCTTCAGAGCAGCTCTAACTCATCAGCAGACTGTCAGGTTCATTGCTGATCCTAGAGAATGACTCCATTCAAAGAGTTAGTTGCTCTCATGTAAATAATTTTTTGAATAAGTCATCAAGCACTAATCTGAGACAAAAATTCTCTCGCACATCTTCGTTGCATTCGAAGTTTATTCAGATCATGCACCTGAAAGTCATTTTGTTTGTCAGAGAGTGCACATATTTGTCGCGTTTTCTGATTTTTTTTTACCGGCTTTTAAGGTTTTGAGAGATTTAGATTACATTGTTAAATTTAGGAAGATGTCTCTGTTGTAGTGGTTTTCACCGTTCACCAAGTTTATTTTATAAACAGATTAAACTAAAAAAAAACTGAAGTCCTGTTTCTTGAACAATAGTTCTAGGGATAGGTATTTTTTTCTCGAATCGTTATGGGCTACGTATCTACTGGTCGTAGAAAATGTGTGATGATTAGATAAAGAACTTACTGTGGTGGTGGGAATTTGGTACAGTGCTGAATTTGGTTGAAAGAGGATTCTTTTGCGTAATATTGCCGGAACCGCGGCATTTGAGGTATTAAATATCAGAATGGCGGTATGTATCATGACACGGAGGAAGCACTCTGTACTGTCGTGAACTTTGCGTAATGAGTATTGATGAGTTGATGGGAAGCACGAATGTTCGCCATCCTCACGAAGCGAAATTCCCCCCTCTTCATACATTATCACGAAACTAACTCGTTACCGCATCAAAATGCTCCTGACATTAGCTCGGGGTGAAATATGAGGTATCTGGTCGAGCTGTGTTCCTTCAGCAATGAAGGGACTTGCTATAAATCACATGATCACAATTTTCGGTAGATCCATGCATCTTACCTTAAAATGCTTCGCACCTCCGACAGTAGTCTCTGTACTTTAAAAGCATTGCGCTTATAGCTATTTTCATTTAATGAATCGTTTCATGAGAACTGATGAAAGGTGAATGATTCTCCAACAATGTATGCACAGATTTTAGATGTTTATAGTAATGAAGGTAAGAAAGGGATGGTCGCCTTCTTCCTTTTTTATTTAAAAAAAAAGTTCATTCTGCATTGAGCGGGCACATGCACACATGCTTGCTGGCCTGGTGGCGAGGAGTATGTCGCGTTGCAGTAACTTGTGCAGTGGTTATAACGGGCTCAGGGCTCCTGGTCCCAAGCGTCTGACCCTTGCCCTGCGGTGGGAGAGCGAGTCCAGCGACACGGCGCGACACGGCGCCGCGCCCCGGATGGCTGGGAAACTAGGGGCGCGTGATCAACACTAACAGACACACGACCCATCCGATCCCCCCCGCGCCTCTTTCTTCCCTCTCTTACGTCATCGTGAGAGCCATTTCACAGGGTGGCTGGACCAAAGAGCTCTCGGGGCAAACATGCATTGCGGTCTGCACTGTTTCTTCCAGCCAGTGTTTTTGTTTTTCGCCTCGTTCCAAATTTGTAACTAATCCATAATGGTACCTAAATTGCATTCACATGTGCATTATGATTGTTCTTGGAGAAGAAAATATAGTTCGCTTTTCTTTGTTATATTTCAAATCTGCAGGTTAACTTATAATTATTAGATTATTTTTTTTGGTATTATAACTATTAAGTTAATGGACTAATCAAGGATCCGAGCAGTGCAGCTCCTTGACGGGATGTTCGACACCTGTCAGAGCGAGGGGAGGGGGAGGGGAGGGGGTGGGCGAGGAGGGGACCCGGCCGGCGAGGCTCGCCGTCGTCTTGCGAGAGCTCATCAACGGCAGCTTGTACATTCCTCGAAACGCAAAGTCGTGCTCTGCTTGGGAAATACCTCAATATCAGAGAGGTGCGTCGTTTCTCATCTATTTTAAAAATTCTCCTGAAACTTTGAAATGCGTTTAACTGTACACTGTAAAAAGTATCAGTTTTGGGGAGTCCTTCTCCAAAACGCAGGCGAGAAATAACACCCTGTTCCGAAATTTGGGCGGTCATTTTGGGAGCAATACGGAAATGATGAGAACACTCAAAAATGCATTTCGACAGAATCGTTCAAACGTGGCTCGAAAATTCCGTTGCTGGTATTATTTCGCCTGTTTCTCTGGTAGAGCTCACCAAATTGACATTCTTTCTGCAGTGCAACTATTGCCAGCCTCTTCTGAGCAACTTTAATTATTGAGTAAAATAGAATACGAGGTGATGGTTAGTAAAGATACCTCCCTATGTTAAGATGTCACACGTCGTCTCACCAATACATTTTTACTTTGCGAGCAGTAATTCAATCTATGCGTGCTAATTAATTGATAAGTTTGCTAGGAGTATATTTTAGACCATGACTCTGAGCCGTTGGAGCGTGGCTACGAGCGCAGTGCAACTTAGCATCACAAACTCGGCGTAGAAGGTAAGAAGTTTGGCATTAAAATGCAGTTTATTGTGTCGTAAACAGTGTAGATTATGCCTCTTTAATACGCCCGAGTCGACCTTGCATCACTTACCAAAGATGACTCCATAACTGTAGGGGTGGGCTGATCTTCTAATTGAGTGCATCAGTTATCTCTTGAAGCGAAAGGGTGACCGTGAAAGGCTCCGTTACCATAATTTATGTCACCGATTGTAAAGCGACGGCCTCTAGTGAGCCCGCGCACTTATCAAAATGCATGTCTGCGTGAGACCGCCTTTGATGGTGAACTTTACAGCTGCTTTCTCCTTTAAACACCTCTAAACGCTCTGTTCAGAAGAAATAGATGAATTGTCGCTGAGCATCCGTATCCAAATTCTTCTCATTTTTTCTTCACAAGTAGCGCTTGAATGTCGCGTAAACGGGCACTTGTGCTGCTCATAAGTCTTTCAAAGTAGCCTCTCTTTAATGACGTGTACCTCGTTACGGATAGGTTGGGCAAAGTTCAAGAAACCACTTCTGATAGATTGACCCAGCGTGTGTTTTTAAACCGAGGCGTAATGGGTGTTGGGTGAAAATAATGGAGTGTTATAAAGATGAGAGAATAAGCATTTCCAGGAACAACATTTTACTAGAACCATATTTGAGAAAATCTTTAATGCTTCGTATGCAATTAAATTCAATGCTTACGTAAATTCAATATCACCGTATAGTTCATACGCAAAAAAAAACTTGATTCATTACACGTTCATTTTTTATGTATATGCAAGCATTTTAAACTATGGCGTTCTGTTGTACTTCATCCCCTCTCGCTCTGTCTGGGGCGTGGCTGGGGCGGGGGTGGCGGGGAGGCCAGTGGCTGGACAGGAAAGGGGCGGGCCATTGTGGTGTGTTGTCTGTGGCCTTGGAAGGGCGCGTTGCTGCTCGTGGTCCATCCGACTGGCCCTGCCCTGCCCTGCCCTGCCCGTTAGCTCACACTAACGAGGCGACCTGGCCACGCCACGGCATGCCGATGTGTTCTACAACAAGAGGAGGAGGAAGCTCGCAGCAAGACAATGCTCCCGTCTGGTCTGTCCAGTTGCATAAATGTTATCGGCTGGCCAGGCCAGGAGCCGCCGCGTTGCACCGGAGCGCAGTGCGAGCGCCGGTTGGAGGGAGGGGAAGGGGGGGGGGGGGGGGCAGTGGCTCCGCGGGGTCAAGGCGCTGTGTCGAGCAAGTCCAGGCCAGGAGGACTGACATGCAATTGGTAGCGAAATCGTTTTACAGAGTTGGCAATGCTCTTCTTTCAATTTTAAGGTCTGTGGTCTGTATTTTCTTCTCTGCAGGGAAGGGACTGATGACCGCGTGATGTCATACAGTGGACGGGAGTAAGGGCCAGAGCTAGTATACCCTGGCAGGAAACAGACTCGGTAGCAAATGCAAGGTGCACTGCTCGGACGTGGCGCAATGATGAATCGGCTGACGTCTATGTGGCCCTAGGCGGTCCTAGGCGTGCCTAGGTGGCCCTAGGCGTCCCTAGGACCTCGGCCAACTAGCGCCCGCCACTTCTGGACACCCTCCCGCCTGCTCAGCAGCATGAGGCGTATGCCTGAGGTGTGCAATGTTCCACAGGGAGCGGCTGGGCCAGGCGAAAAATGTTCTGGTCACATTGAAAAAAAAAAAGAGCGTAAATTTTGAATTTTTTGCGAAATTTTCAAATCCGACAAAAAGCGAGTAAATAATACCTTTCTCTTTGGCTACGTTTCCATGGGGTTTTCCTTTTTCCGGTCCTTTACCTTCGAGGAAAAGCTTTCTGCGATGGGGCTTGTGTCTCCTCTCAGCGCCTGCAAGACTGAAGGTAGGCCACCAGGCCGGGCAGTAGTGTGCGGTGGGCTGGCCTATCGCCCAGGCTCCTGCAGGACTGAAGGTAGGCCACCAGGCCGGGCAGTAGTGTGCGGTGGGCTGGCCTATCGCCCAGGCTGTTGGCTGAGGCTCATGAAAAGCACTAAGATTACCATTTTCTGTTCGCATATCTTTTTCTATTTTTTTGCCGCTGAATCTTACTGCGATCGACCACGGCCTCATGCCCCACATCCCACATCCCTGATGCACTCGCGAGGGGAGTATGACTCTCCGCCTTCCCCTCGGGGTCGGGGCGTCCTCGTCACGTGCAGCCGGTCGTATGGGAGAGCAGTGCACGTGCAGTGCACGTGCTGCAGTGCTGAGCGATGTGCTGGTGCTCCTGCCAATACTAGACGTGCTGTCAGCGGCCGACCCCCCGCAGCTCACGAGGTGAGCGATCCCTGGCCCCAGTCCGGCGTTCACAAATGACGTCACATCTTTCTGGGAGATGGGAGATAGTCTATGGGGAGGTCAGTCAACGCGTGATCTTCCTATGTAAATACTCGGGGGAAATAAGGTCAGACTCGAAAGGAGGACGGGGTTAAAAATCGCGAAAAAGAAAGACGGGATGTATGTGTAATCGCCTGGACCACCTTGCACTTGTCGGTCAGTCTTTAATCTCCGAGTTTTGGTCGATGGTTCCTGGAGCGAGGCTAGCAGGCGGTGATGAAGGTGTGACTCCGTCAAGGCGCTGACTGTCCTGACTTGGGTGTATCTTTTTAAGCGGCGGAGCAGCGGCGAGTCGATCGGTCGGTCGGTCGGTCGATCGACCAAGCAGCATGATTATCGGCTCTTAACGCTCATACTCACATTCAATTGGCTAGAATTACCATTCAAACCATAATTTAGTTCCTTCAGAACGATAAAAATGCGTAACCA
>CABIKL010003116.1:0-11412 GCA_902196195.1 Aptinothrips rufus | reverse complement strand
ATGGGGGGGGGGGGGGGGGGGGGGATCAGCACTGCAAGTTGAGCTCTGCAGGACTGACTGGACTGCACCCTGAGGGCTGAGGGTCTGTGAATCCTCCGCAGGCGACTACAACATCGTCACCGGTCGGCTCAGAGACGGGACCGTGGCCGTTTCGCGACAACGTGTCGCTTTTAGACTTTCTCTTATTGATGAAATAAATAAGCCCGAGTTGGCGCCTAATATATACGTGGCCTGGCGCTAAGTGAACGACCTGGTTAGTTCTGAAGTTAGAATGGCACCTCACCCCACCCCATCACACCCCATCAGACCTCACCCCACCTCATCTTACCTCATCTTACCTCACCTTACCCCACTCCACCCAACCCCACCCCGCCCACTCCTATCATAACGATGTAGACATTCCAGATGACGGAGCTTATCTTCTCCTCGTTCTGCTCTGTCTCGGGTGTACAGTCGTCACGAAAAGTTTATATTATTGACGTCCTAGGTGACCGTCTTTCCGATATCGGGGACGTTTACCTTTTTGCCGCAGGTCGAACTGTAAATTGAATTCGTCTATGCTTTGCTTATTTTTCGCCGTACGTCCCACCGTGTTTCACGCACGCGCACTTCTAGGAAAGTGGGAGTTTCTGATATTGTATGACTGAATGGAACACTGATGTATCTCGAGTGGCAAGGACAGTTTGATGTCCCGTCCTCAATCCATCCTTAAACCAACCCCGACCGGTCCTCCAACTGTGCTAGGCATGCCCTCAAATTAACCCGAGCTAGCTCAAAACCATCACCAATGATGTTCGATTACATTCAATCGGCGGCATTAAAATGGCGAGCCGCGCTGACAAAGAAACGGGACCAATATCTCTTTGAATATCTCCAACCCATTTATGGTCAGTAATTTGGCCGGTCCTATCGTAAGTTACAGTGTTAGAGACCTACTGTGCAGCACTGGCTGTCTTGTGAGGGGTGCGGCGCACAGGGTTCCTTACTACAAAACTACTGTCGCTCCTTGCATATTACTGATCAGGACGCACTGTAGTTTTATTATGTCTGGCAGTGCGAGTAACACCTGATCATTGACCTTGCGCTCCCATCCGCCACACTCTGCCCCGCGAGGCAGTGATGGGTGGGGGGGGGGGGGGGGGGGGGGGGGGGGGGAGGGGTGATTAGGACCTGTCAGCTAAGACGGACTGCAGGACGGCTCCGCCAACGCATCGTGTCTTGCGCGTCTTCCCAGAGGCGGCGGGAACGAGAACAGGGATCCGCACGCTTATCCCACGGGTAAATACCTGCGAAGAGAGGGGGGGGGGGGGGGCTCTATTGTATGAGCCTGCTCTAACGGTTCATTTGGCTACGTTCACGCACGCGGCGGAGTCGGTAGCGTAGCGTGGCTGGGCGTTTATGACCGGAGGCAATGATAGAACTTCAGCGCCCTCTGCAGCACCTCAAGAGGTAGCTCAGCGCATCTGAACCATGCAGCAGCCAGCTGCTCCTGGTTCACGCGCTGTGCCCTCTCCTCTCCGTGTTCAGTCGTACCCCACCCCACCCCACCCCACACCCCACCCCGCATCCCACCCCACCCCACCCCGCACCCCACCCTGCCGCGCCGCTCCCCGGCCACTCCCTGCAATGAGCAGACGAGGGAAGGGGAGAATGGAGAGGAGCCTAGGAGGAGTGGTGCCGAGCGACGCTACGCTGTGGTGCATTGTTGTGTCGACGCCCGCCCCGCCCCGCCCTCTCTGCGGGGGGCGCCCCAAGCCGCTCCCGTTCGGCGCCGCCTCGCCTGTGTGATGTGATGTGTCGCCGCGGTTAGCGCATCGCGCAGAGCGGTGCTGTGCTCACGCTGAGGGATGGGCGAGCACGTCCCACGCGGCTCGGGCTCGGCGGCCCCCGCCCCCGCACCCCCTCCGGACGCCGCCGGCGAGGACCCCCCGGGCACCGCGGGCACCCCGGGCACCCCGGGCCTGCTGCTGCTGCGGCCTTCCAGCAGCGGCGGCACCATCTTCGTCGGTGCGTGCGGCGGCCATGGTGATGGTGCAGCCTTGTCCGACATGACATAACCGGGTGAAGCGTGATTTGGAGGAGCTGCCCCGCTGCGACCGGGAGGGGATTAACATTCCAGCGGCGGAGGCCTTCTGTAGTACCCGGCCGTCGATCTTCTTGCGGCGCTGAACATGCGGGTCTGATGCGCGTGCCAGTTCCTCGTGCTTTTGGCAGCTCTAGCGAGCGGCGAGGGGGTTCGGATGGGCCAGCTGGTGCTGCTGACTCGATCCCGCACAGTGGGCACTGACATGGACACCTCCCCTCCCTCCCCTCGCAGGCGCGGCCCCCGTCGAGATCCTGGACATCACCATCCCGTACCCCGCCCCTCCCGGCCCCTTCCCGCCCCCGGCCGGCCTCCCCTTCCTGGACGGGGCGGACGAGGGATGCGAGAGCGGCGGCGGCGGCCAGACGGGCGGCAGCAGTAGCAGCGGGAGCCAGGGGTCTCAGTGGGCGCTGGGGGCGGCGGCGGGGGCGTGGGGCCCCCTGGAGGGCGGCGCGGCCGAGGCGGGGCCCGGTACCTGGGTCCTGGACTGGGCCCCTGACGACGCGCAGGGGGCCCTAGGTCCGGCCCTTGGTCCCGCCCTCAGCCCTGTCCTGGGGCTGGGCGACGCGATGCGCAAGAGGAAGCCGACCTCGCAGGCCTGGTCCCAGAGGCAGAGGTAGAGGGACTCCTCCCGACTATGTAATTTCTGGGTTTGTTGTGGGAGATCAAAAACATTTTCGAAAAAAAAAAACCAGAGACAATGAAAGAAATACCCGATGTTCATGCTATTATTATTGTTTTTTGCATTTTTTCCTGAAAACTTACTAACCGAGAATTCTTAGTGCGAGCCGAATGAACAGTTGTCCAACTGTCACGTGACTATGGCCTTTCTCTCGACCTCTAGTCCTTTAGAGAGCTCTCCAACTCTGCACGTGTTGGGGATACCCGGGGATACCTAGCTCTGCATTGCTTTGTCCCGCCGTACTGCGCGTTTGCTGCTTTTCGCATACTGTCCAGAAAAGATATCCGTACTTTTCTGGCTCTATGGCATTCCCCAAGCCGAGAGCCTTTTTTTTTTTTTAGAATATCACGAACAGATCAGTGTCTATTCTCTGCAGGGAGAAAGGCACATGCATAACGTGTACCTGTCGATCAGTCAGCCATGCGGAAGAGCGAAGACGAAAAGACGTCTTTGTGACGTCCAAGGGACTTCCCTCCGCGTCTTTTTAGAAGCCTCGTGCCTTCCTGCCTTCTAAAATGTTTAAAAAAAAATCAGTCTGAGTTTTATTTGTGCACGTCGCTGAACAGCAGTGAACTTCGTGAAGTTTTTGGCCCCAAATTCCAGTGAAATTCAAGCTTTGTTGTTTATGTATGTACAATATTTGGAAGTTTAATCAATGTTACCATATTTGAACAAAAATTCCCTTGAATTTCTGTCTTATCCTTACTGAATTGAATTTCCTTTCTTATAGCGTTTCGGTGTAAGAAATTCCAGGAACCCATTTCCGCCTGTTTAATTTCTGGGCTCGGAGTTGCCCTTGATATGTTGCTCGTCCGGCCCGGCCCGGCCCGGCCGAGTCTCTCACGTGTCTAACGGGGACGTTCCTCTCGTTGCAGGCATCGTAATTATGACGAGGAGGAGACCAGCTGGGCCTGTGGGAACTGGTTCGAGTTCCTGCTGGTGGTGGTGATCGCCATCGTCCTGCTGGTGGGAGCGCTGGTCCTGGTGCTGTTCTGGACCATCTCCTACCGCGGCGGCTTCGCCTGGACCGAGAACCCGTCCCTCGAGTTCAACCTGCACCCCGTGCTCATGATCGCTGGCTTCATCACCTTCAGTGGATTTTGTAAGAACATTTCATATTTGCTTCATTTTCAAAATGTGATTATTTACAACATACAAAAAAACGCTTTTCTTAAATTATTTTTTAAAAATTTGGTCTTTGTATTTGTTTTCAGCCATGCTGCTGTATCGCATTGGTCGTTGCTGCCGCAGGATCTATGTGAAGCTTTTCCACACGATTTTCCATGCTTTGGCTGTGCCCTGTGTGGTCGTGGCCTTCATTGCAGTGTTGGATTCTCACAATCTCGCCAATCCACCGATTCGCAACTTCTACTCTCTCCACAGCTGGATGGGATTTGTCACCATGGGATTGTTCGGCCTGCAGGTATGTGACGCAAGTTTTTGGATACATCCAATCTGGCGCATTTTGAGCAATTATAGCAAAATCATTTTCAAAACAACTTCACTATTTTTAGAGTCATCAGGCTTTAAAACAACTAATGCAGAATTTTGAACTTGCAGTTCATCGTGGGTTTCTTCAGCTTCCTCATCCTCCTCTGCTGTGAGAATGCCACTGCTGGGTTCCGAGCTTCCCTTGTGCCCATCCATGCTACTTTCGGTATCCTGACATTCATGCTTGCTGTTGCCACTTGTCTCACTGGATTGACTGAGAAGGTTATCTTCACACAAGGGTATGTATACTTTTCATCTTTTGCCTATTTGTTGTACATAAAATGTTCATAATTATTCAACATTCATTTTATTTCATGAAATGATGATTCGTTTCAGGGGATTAGTAATTTATTTAATGTCACTTTTTCCATTTATTTATTTATTTATTAACTTAAGTTCTTTGAGTTATGTGGAAATGATACTATTTTAGGCCCAACTCATGCATTTGCACCTGTTTTCTTTTAAGGCAAAATGTTGTTTTTTTTTTTGCTTGTAATTTTGGCATAGGGATTAGCAACTCAACAAAAACATGTTGAAGACTTGCTTTTGTGGTGTAATTAATATTTGTATGACTTACGCTGTCTACAGGAATTACTACGCCTTCTTGCAAGAAGAGGCAATCATCATCAACGCCTTAGGAATAACCTTAGTTGCAAGTGCAATTGTCATGGCTTATGTTTTGATGAGGGAAGGATTCAGGTACTCTGGACACATCCTCGTGTCTGTGCAGAGTGAGATGTAGAAATGAAGTACCAGTGACTGAGACTTAATGAGGCTCTTTAAAAAAGAACAATTTTCACATTCCACATCACAAAGAGAACATGAAGCCTTGATTTACTTCGTAGAACACGTCTCAATCGAGAACAGTTGCCCAAATGATTAATTCATTCTCAAGGCTTCTTCTTTGTTCTACGGCTTCACAAATACAGTGGGTGTGGAGACCCTCCTGAATCTATCAAGATATTTGATAAAATTTATATCTCCCAGAGATTTTTAAAAACAGTATATTCATAGGGAGTACAGCTAGAGCTAGAACAATCACTTTGATATAATTGTGATTAGAGCACCAAAAGATGACATTTCCCAAGTGTCATAATTGTGCGTGAACCCCTGATTGTGTTCCAGTCCGAAGTATTTTTTTATTTTTATTTGTTCTTGCTGGGTTTTTATTTTTGCGTATTTTAAAATGATGTACATATTCCTTTTGGTGTTGTCTTGAGGAATGGGATGTTAGTTGATGAAAGAGTTATGAGGGACTAAGTATAATGTTTATTTTAGAATAACTACAGTTCAGTAATCATATGTATTTATTTCCAGGAAAATATTTTTATGCTGATGTTTTAATGAGTGTATGTCTCACTTTTTTACCTACTTATCTCAAGGTATTACCATATGTACTTGAAAGTTAAGTGATCAGACCAAGCTCAAAATACGTCTCGGTCCCAGTAATAATGTTTTGAGCTTGAAACAATTTTTTTATTTTTTTTTTCAATTTTGAGTTAAACTTTTGAACAGAACTCATTCATACCAGTGGAGTAGGCAGCACAATGATCACACAGATAACCTTCTTATGTGCCAAACATTGACAATAAATAGCATTTTATCTCCATTGTAGTATTATTCAGAAGTTAACTTCTCTTTACAAGATTTTGTGCAAATTATTTTGCTATGTGATAAAATATGCTCTCCAAAAGAAGTATGGATTTGGATTTGTTTTTTCCTCTCATTTTTGTCATATCCTGTTTGATGCTATAGTAACCCAATTTTTTTGACCGTTTGGTAGAGTTTGACCTACCTTCCTTCCTTCTTTGCTGACAAACAATGAATGCCATGCCTAAAGTGAAATAATATTGAAATTGATATTCTCATGCAGATGGGAATTTTTACTTGTAAACTGGTTTACTAAATGTAGTTTAGAGCACTTTCAACAAAAGCTTAAGATTTTTGATTACAATCATGTTGCCACCTCTCCCTCCTGTTTTGTTTTTAGTTCCAAGCATTCCAGGAATGAGCATTATTTCAATTTTGTACATATTCTGATTGAGGTTCATTGTTTTCATTTGATTCATTTCTGTTATTGCCCACCTTTACTTCAATTTTATGGTTATATTATATTTTTTGTCTGGATGTAAGTTTGTGTAAAGAATTCAACTATAACCGTGAATATTAAAATTTTTATGATCAAATGTCAGCTTTTATTTTATCCTTATTTGTGATCAACCTGTACATTTTTAAGGAGTGTTTTTCCTGCACACTTTGACATAAGGCGCCGATGAAGATTTTAATCTTTTTTCCTCTAGATTTAGGTGGTGAGGTCGACAGTGATTTACCCTCTTCTTTATTCATTAACAATTTGTTGTATTGACAGTTCAAATTGGTGTCAGATACTAATGATTTTGGTACTGCAACTGCATTTAACTGACAAATATTCTTTGCTCTGCATCACTATCACTATTTAAAGTCTTGATTCACTTTTCTTCAACAACTGCATGAATTATTTGCATCTTTTTCTGATTAACAAATTATAAGGTGGTGGAGTGTGTTTTGGGTGTGTGCATGTTACCACTAATTTTTATTGTCATGATTTCTGGCTAGCATAATAGAAGAGACCGAATAAACTTTGGGGCTGCTGAAAGTGCTCTATCAGACAATCTGCTTGTGTTCTTTGCAGCACTTAAGTCCCAGCTGGAATAGCTAGAAGTCTTCCTTGTTCTACTTTCATCAATTTTTTAATGCTATCTAACGATATAACATTTTCTTGTTGATCCTTTCTTTCTTCACTCTGTGTTGGAATACATGTTGCACGCGAAACCCTTTAAAATCTACCTACTAAGCTTTCTTATGTCTATCTTTCTGCTTACAGTGATAAGTACTCAGAACTCCGAGAAGAGGCTTTCATAGTAAATGGTCTAGCTATGGTTTTGGTGGCCTTAGCCATTCTACTGGTCTACGCTGTGCGCCGTGAGACTTTCCGTGTTCGAGCTGTAAGTCTTGTCTCTCAGAGACTATAGGACAGGATTGAGCCGCTTCCAGAACAGCCAGAGCGCTTCTGAACATGGTACGAAAATGCTGTGAGGTAGGGCAGAGAAAATGTCCTGTAGCGGCCAGGGCGCCCTCATCTCAGCATCCATCCTTGTGTTCACATTAGTGTGGAACATTTACGTCTTAAAATGAAATCATAATTGCAGTATAAAAATGTTCTTCTTACACTCTTCAGATGTAGGGGCCAAATAAAAATAAAACATGTAAAAGACTGATGAAATGAGAATGTTGGGATATACTGGAGTATGGTCAGGGAGTGGAAAGTCGGCATCACAGGAGAAAATGTGAAGTATGTGGAATGTATTGAAAGGGGGTATTACATCCACAGAAATCATTACATCAGTGAGTCTTCTCTACATTTAGAGTGTTTGCAAGCAAAGATCTAGAACAAGATAGCTCCTATTACTTCTGACCAAGTCATTGTGGCCTGGATAACTGTTGAAAATAGCATAAAAATCTTTACATTTGCTGTGGGAGAATTGAATTCATTTAGAGACAATGGCAACATACACGATATGATACATGTTTTGCCCTTAGCAATTAAATCAGATTCGTCTAGCAGAATTATCACAATTATCGTATTCTGAACAAAACTCACCTACATTAGGGATGAATGTGTTCCCTGCCTGTTCATTTTCAACTATCTGATAAAAGTCATTCTGCTCTCTTTTTGTGCAGGATAAGGCATCTACTTTGATACTTATTGAGTAGTAATACAATGCAAATTGTTCTTATCATCTATGTAAAGAATTTGTGTACCTAGTAATCCTCCCTTCCAAGCGTTATTTCCAAACCTGTGAAGTTGAGCGTTTTTCTTTGGCAGCTGTTGAAATATGATACTAATTGCTGTTTTAATGTAGTGTCAGATTTCACATTGTGTGTCTTCTGTAGGCCAATCGAATTAATGCTCTGAAGTATTGTAGATGTTACTATTATGTCTTAAATTAACTTTTCAAGGTGCTGTGGAATCTAAAAATCTCATTGCTATGCTCAACAGCCAGTGTAGATGATGCACTGATTTTCTGAAAAGATGGCTCAAAATCTCAAATCTGCATAATGTATGTAAATTAGTGCTAGATAGATTTATAGGTTTCATTCTTGTTTTTGTAAAGAGATATTTACATTCATATTACTTCTATGATTAGCATCTTCAAGATATTATGTCATCCTTTTTTTTTTCAAAACATTCATGACTTCAGTTTTCCCCAGCACATCCCTAGTTTTGGCTTTGTCTTTTGATAGTGTGAAGGATGAATGATTTTTTTCAACTATGCTCTCACCCAATTTTGAGAAATGGACATTAGGCTTCAGCAGAGGAATGAACAAGTCCTTGACTGTTTGAGATTTCATTGCTATGTGTGAGCGCTTGAAACTCTTCTAATTCCTGAAACTTTTTCAATTTAATTTCCACTGTAGTACGAGAGAAATTTTTTTGTACAGAACCACATTTCATGGGACAATCAGCTGTCAACATGAAGTCATGAAAGTGTTGAAAGCCTGTTATTATAAGCAACATTTTGTATATACATTAGTTCTTCAATCATACGCATTTTGTAATATGAATAAATGATTTAAAAAATGAAGAAAAAATTAGGTAATGCAATGGTGCTATGTTACTAGAAAATGTGAATTAGTTCGTTATTGTCGTAGATAAAACTTATCAATCTGTTCATTGTATATTCATTTTAATAAAGGTTTAATGACTTTATGGTAACTCCAAAAATGTAATTGTAGCAAAATATGCCTAAGTTTTTAAGATATAATGACTAATGCTTGGAAGCATTTTGTGCATAATAGGACTTTTCAGAGGAGGTGCTATAGAATCAAAATGAAAGCAACTCTGTTATTCAAGTGAACATCTTTAGCTCTTACCCTTTTTCAAAATTAGTTAGCCATTGGGCGTAGATGGCTTTCTTTTTCCTCAGTAGTTTGTACATTGTCTTTCTATCTTACAGTTAGCAATGAAGAAAAACATTTTTAAAAAAGCTTCTTACCTCTGTTATTGTTCTTTGAGGCGATATCATTCTATTAAGCAAATTCAGAGTTGCCAAAAATAATCTTGATTTTTTATGTTGCACAGTAATTTATGATTCCTCCCATTTCTATTTGCTGTTGATTTTGTTTTGTAAAGTAAAACTTGACTGCATAATATAGGGATGGCTTCAAATCCTGACAAATTCATATTTCAGTTAAAAGTTATATCTTTTTTAGAACTTGCAACTTGTTAATCATCAGTGGTTTTAAACTGTTCCTAGAATCCGTGGCTTTTGTAGTGCAATGGTGAGCCATACCATAAATGTGCCTTGGGTATAATTTGGGTATAGTCCATTACTTTTTCTTAAGCTGCTCATCAATCCCGTTTCTTTTATTTGCAAAATCGGGACCATTATAATTTATATCCACTGAATACTGTTTGCTCGAAACTGCCATCCTATATTAGCTGGCAAGCTAAATGTACTTAGCATACATTGTCTTCTTTAAATTTGATGTATGTACAAAAATAAATTGAACCTTCACTAATCAGACATGCATTTTGATTTCTCATATCTCACCATATTTGTAGTGTTCTTATTCGTGAGAAGTGCCACATTGAAAGGTGAATTCTTCCTGTGATAAAACATATAATTCCCTTTAACTTAAAAGTAAACAACAACAACAAAAAAATATGTGAGTGACAGTGAAGAATGTTTGGGCAAGCTGAAATTTAAATATTCCAGACTTCTTAACTTCCAAAAAGCGATTTGAAGAAATTCAGAAGAAAATATAGATTGTAAAATTCCGACCAATTCTACCACTCCTAAGAGTTTATTGCAAGTTACTAGAAAATCTTCAAATGGTGCACAAAAGTAAACATTTTTGTGTTTGGCTCAAACTGAGCAAGGCAAGTGAAGCAGACAGGGAAGTCCAAAGAAGGTCTAAAAAAAAAGACGCTTAAGTTACCTTCCGTAGCGACAGAGATTCATCATGTTGACGTCAGCTGACGGAACAGTCTCAATGCCCGCGACCCGTACGATATCTCTCTCATTGCCTCACTCCAGACCAGGCTACCAATTCCAGCTATCAATAGGGTAGTCCAATGATAGCAAGACCGGAATTAAGAAAAACAAAACGACACGGCGAGCGGAGGAAAGGGCTATTCCCGATGCAGCTCCCCGCTCGCCGTGTCGTTTTGTTTTTCTTATTTCCGGTCTGGCTATCATTGGAATACCCTATTCGTCCCCGGTTTCCATCAGAACTCGCACGATCCTAAGCCCTTCGTCTGTACTTGAACCGGCTGTCACCCGTGCTCCCCGCCCCGCCCCGCCCCCATCCTTCACTCCACCCCGCGCGGCGCGACGCGGTACGGCGCCTGTTCTTCGAGGGGGATAGGAGGGAGACGCCGTAGGGACGGGATGCTGTCGACTCCGAGGCGAGGCGAGCCGAGCCGAGCGAACATCGATCGGGGTCCCGACCAGCTCCCGAGTGCTCCCGAGTCATCCAGGGCGTGGCGAGCGTGTCCAGCCGGGGCTGCTGCTGGGAGCCCCGCGCCCCCGCCCATGCCCATGCGATGAGGGGGCTCAGTGCGCCCCTGGCCCCGCTCACAGCCTCACAGCCTCACAGCCCGCGGCGCCACGGACCACGGCCATGGCGACCCGCGCTCCCTGACTGCTGCCCGTCCTGAGCACTGGGTGAGTACTGGACGGGCACACTGCGGCCTCACTGCCTGAGGAGGGCACGCGCCCTCGACCAGCTCGGCGCCGGCCCTTCCCGGCCCTGCACGGCCCTGCCCGGCCCGGCCCAGAGGTAAACAAGATGACCCTTCGGTGCGGTGGGGGGTCGGGGCGGGGCGGGGCTCGGCGATCAGTCAGCGACGTTGCTGACTGGCTACGGGCCTGACAGAGCGCGCAACACGGGACCCGCGACATCCGGGCCCCCGACCCCACCCCACCCCGCTCGGCCCCGCCCCGCCCCACCCCGCCCAGTATTACTGTTGTGACTTGTGGTGCTCGGTGGAGTCAGCTGATGTGGGCGCCATGACGACCCAGTCCCAGTGACGAGTCCAGCTCCGAGCAGGCCGAGCAGGCTCTGAGCTGCAGCTATTGCGGAGGACGCCTGAGCGCTGGGGTCCCCTCCC
>CABIKL010003115.1:0-11412 GCA_902196195.1 Aptinothrips rufus | reverse complement strand
GTGCACCGAGGAGCCAGGTCAGCCGGGGTTGGCTCGCTGCAGCCCGGTCGACTCACCTCGGAGCACCGTCCATGGGCGACCGACTGTCTGTCTCCACGGACGGACGGACGCTCAGACAATAGCGTATACCTGCTGCGACTCTGCTTGGGAGAATACGAGATGACTCCCTGGTTCGAGTTGAAGTTGATAAAATAAAATTTATCTCTCAAACGGCACTGCCTGGTTATCTGCAGTCTGATTGACGCGATCAATAGCTTAAAAAATCGGTCAAAAAACCAGGTATTTCGCCGTATAAAGCAAAGTTACCCGTCATCACCGGATCATAGCTAAATTTGCAAATAAACGGTCTTCGAACTTCGAACGGCCCGCTCAAGTGAATCCCGGAGTAGAACTCGGTAGAACCTTGATATGTTGTTCCCCTTGTTCCCCCCAACAAGAATCACCCACTCTTTCCCAGTTCAGAATTTGTGGCGGTGCAAACGTAGTTCGTCTCGACTACAAGCTGGCAGTGACGTTAGCCACTTTCCAAGCGATGTAGCCTAGCTGTAGCTGCTCGCAATGTGTGCGGGCGGGTCTGTTGCCATTTAACTTTTGTCCGAATTCAACTCGAGATAATATAGTCTTGATTCGTGGACGGCCCCTCGACTTACCCGGCCCGGTGGTGACGGCAGAGATAAAGTAAGATAGGGTCTCCCGATAGTATGTGACATATCTGTCATCAGTAAACTACCTCTCTTCAGCGCCGCGCTCGGATAGCGGGATGGAGACAGGAGGGGAGAGGAGCAAATGAACCGAACTACGTACGCGGAGCGCCGAGCCTCGCATATATGGCTTCTGAATTCCTCAACAGATAAGTAGATAGATGGATTGAACACCTGTATCAATGATGCAGGCTGTATCCATCCTGGAGAGGAGATCCCCTCGTATTCCTGACTAGTGATATCAGACCCGACTCGCTAGTCGGATACCAGGAGGTAGATTCCTTCTGGGAATCGAGCGAGGTTGTGAGCCACTATCTTCGAGTGCTGGTCCGGGTTCACACTGTGAACTTCACAGTGCTCCCATACACGCGCCGGGAGCTCTGAGGCCCGAACGAACTTTCTGCTTTGAGCTCCTGCAGCTTGTAGTTGGAGAAGCTTGTTTTGTTTTTGTCTCACCTGCCTCACCCACGTCGGGCCTTCCCTGGCCTTCCCTGGCCTTCCCTACTCGTTTGCCAGGACTGGAAAGATGATTGTCAGAAATAAATTTGGCTAAATTGCTTAAGTCTTAATCTGCAAACAATCCTGATAGTGAATTCCATTCCAACGCGGTTGTCGAGTCGAGTTTCGCACGGGACTTTCTAGCATCGAAGAACGCCGAGGCAGCAGGAGGAGCAGCAGGCCGGTCTGGGCACACTCGCGCGCTCAAGTCTCCAGATACAGCCTCACACCACCACACTCGCTCAGCCAGCGAGTCAGTAGCACATCTAGATAACGATAGGAACACCTCGTCGAACTGTTATTGGCCTTTCCGTTCCCGTGGCATGTCGTGGCGTGGCGTGGCGTGGCGTGGCGTGGCGTGGCGATGGGCGAGCTTGCTCGACAAGCTCGCCATCAGCGGACGACACTGCAGTTGCCTGACAGGGCAGGAAGGAGAGTGGAGCAGTAGAAATACCACCGTTATGCTCACCTCTATTTCTGGATTCGTCTCTGCTTTCAATCCGCAGTAAGGCAGAACAAGAGAAAACTGTGAGAGGCTTGCTGGAGGCTTGCTGGAATCTTGCTGGAGGCTCGCTGGAGGCTTGCTGGAGGCTTGCTGGAGGCTTGCTAAAGGCTTGCTGGAGGCTTGCTGGAGGCTTTCTGGAGGCTAGCTGGTATCTGGCTGCGGTCTTTCTGGGACCTTGCTGGGGCCTTGCTGGAGGATTACTCGGGGCTTGCTGGAATCTTGCTGGAGGCTTGCTGGAGACTTGCTTGAGCAGGCTAGCTGGTATCTGGCTGGAGGCTTATTGCTGCGGTCTTGCTGGGAACTTGCTGCGGCCTTGCTGGAGGATTACTGGGGGCCCGCTGGAAGCTTGCTGGAGGCTGGCTGGAGGTTTGTTCGAAGTTTGCTGCGGGGCTAGCCTTGCGGAGGATAGCTGGATGTTGCTGCAGGCTGCAGGACAGTTGGATGGTTCGCGAGCGATCAGCCAGTCGACCGCGGCGGCCGTGGCGGTGAGCGGGGAACGGGAGCTATGCAGCGTGCGGCAGCTAGTCGCTGCAGCGAGCGAGTTATGTCTGCTTTGACTGCACTGGCCGGGGACATTGACCTTGCCGAGCGTGTCGTGTGGTGGGCTGCCTCTGGCTAGCTCTGGCAGCCGCTGCCATGCCAGCACTTCACTCTGAGGTGATCGCTTTTAATTACCGGCATTACAGTGGGATAAGACATTATGACATCGCGATCAGCTCGAGTGGTGTCGCTCGCTCGCGTGGCACAGCTCAGCTGGAGGGGCTGCGCAAGGACGACCCGCGGCCCCGCCCCGCCGCGCCCCGCCCCGCCCCGCCCCGCCCCGCCGCGCCGCGCCGCGCCCCGCCCCGCCACGCCATCCCATGCACGGGGGACCGGTGGCAGTGGCCGAAGGGACGGAGGAAGGACCTGACAATAACCACTGCGTCCCCCCTCCTCCCCCTCCGCTCGCGAGGGGCCTAACTGTACGCTGCCGCGATAGCCTTACTGCCCAGGTGTGTGCATGCGGTGCACGTGTCGCCTCAGCAGACACCTCGCCCGCACCTCTCTCTCAGGCGCCGTGGTGAAATGAGGAGGGACAGAGCTGTGCGACAAAGAAAAGAGAGAATCGTAAACCTTCGTTAAGGTATTTTATCAATTAGCAAGTTGGCACACTTCTAGTGTCTATACTGGGCCCGCAGCCCAAACGTCAGTGCACGTAAATGGAATACGTGTGCATTTTGTTTTTAATTTTACAGCATTATATTTGACGGTGAAGTGTGGGCGTGGGCCACGCTGCATATTTTCTGCGAAACTCAAAACTCTCGCATCAAACCGAAAACAAAAACTAAGCTTCTAAATGTAATCAGGTTTTGCATTGTGCTCCTCGAGCCGTGCGGCCTGGCCCAGCAGTCCCTGGAGGGCTCCTCCAGCAGCGTGAAGACTGCGCGCCGAGCCGCACAGGGCCGCACCGGGCCGCACCGGGCCGCACCGGGCCGCACCGGCCGGTGCTGCTGCTCGCCGCTTCACGTCGCACCGGATGCAGATACGCTGAACCGGAAGCATCTCCGCTCGACGCAGCAGACCGGGCCGAACAGGGCAGGGCAGGGCAGGGCAGGGCAGGGCAGGGCAGGGCAGGGCAGAGCAGGGCAGGGCAGGGCAGGGCAGGGCAGGGCAGAGCAGGGCAGGGCAGGGCAGGGCAGGGCAGGGCAGGCCCTGTAGGACCGCGCCACGGGCAGAACGGACAGTGCCGCACCGCAGCCGAAGCCGGGGTGGGCGTGGCGAGGCAGGGTGGGGTGGGGTAGAAGGTCAGCATCGGACCGTGCACTATGGGCCACTCGAAATGCACTCTTAACAATCTGACATGTTGAAGATTGGAACCTATTGTGTTACAATGGTACTTATGACTTAATTACAAAATGGCGGCCTGTTTTTGAGCAGATAAATAACCTCGTGATTTTTCCAATGGCATAAGTGGCATAAGAGTCTACGTGTTTGTGTTTATTTTTTGCGGTTTTGTAACTTTGTTTTTATTTCGAGGGGATATCGAGTATCATTCCTGTATAAAATCTTTTGGTATATGAAGTCCAGCATGGCGGCAAATAAGCAGAATACCGGGTGACTTGGATGCCATGCTTACTTGCATGTCTGGGGGGCGATGCAGGACCAGGTATGGCACAGCAGGCCTTGCACTCTGGACTAGAACTTGCGGTAACTGCAGTGAGCTGAGTGAGTCAGTCTTGAAGGAAGTCTGTGCGCGAGTCTTGTCGGCGCTGTGGAAGTCTGTTGCAACGTTACGTGCGGCCGGTACGGTGCCTCCCTCCCTCCCTCCCCCGCCCCCTGCATGGCTGCTGGCCTGTTCTGCAAGTGACGGTGGAAATTACATTAAGAGCATGGGGAGGGGATCCCTGAGCTAACAGGCGGCAGGGCGCAAGCAGACCCCCAGCAAGGCCGCTGTCGACTCGAGGCCGCTCTGCGCATCAAAAGTCGATGAGGGCAGGACGATGGCGAGGAGCATACACTGGAGGAAAAGAAGCGACAAAGTTTTGTCTGCTGTTCTTTGATCTAAGGACGGGATGCTGTCTGGGTTCAGCGCATCCACAGGTGTGTCGCTACCTGCGTTCTGCGAGGTAGCAGATTGGACACATGCTGCTGGAGGCGTGCTTTGGCCGTGATGTTTGCCAGCTCTCTCCTTCTAGGCTCTCTAACGGCGCTCTTTCGCCGCGGACAAGGTCCAGCCGCAGGGCGGGGGCGGAGTGTAGGTGGCTGTAGGCGCCGCGCCCGGCCGCGCCCCCACTAGTCCTTCTAGGACATGATAAATCATACAGTCATATTGACATGTGGGCATTACAGGTAGAGAAGAGTCGTGCTAATGAGAATTTTCCGTTCGAATCTCAGCAAATCCGGCTGAACATTTTCTGATCGAATCGCGAACCTCACCGATCATGTTCGAATCGAATCCGAGCAAAAACGAACTTATTCGAGTCAGACGTGCGGATTGTTTCGTCCTGAGATTTATGATTACCACAGTTAGCAGCCCTGCATGGGTGTTGCGGTGCTGGTGATGCGACAAGCCCAACTCGTACCGGTGAGGCTTCTCTGCGGGCCCTGGCCTGCCTTGTCTGCCCTGCAAGCGTTTTGTGTGCGGGGCTTCAGAACGTTTGGCTCCCGTGCCCCGCGACACGGCGCGACCATGGTGCGGCGCGGCGCGGAGCGGCGCGAGGAACTGCTGAGATAGCACGGCCATGCGTCACATTGCGCGTGGCGCCGGCAGGCCACGGCCATTCACCATAAGGGGCTGTCCATAAATTACGTACAACAAAAGTGGCCGCTTTTTGACCATCGCCAACCCCTCGTAAAACGAATAACCTAACCTCACCACACCATGCTTTTGGGATGGGGCCGTAAGATACGTGTAGACCCCCTCCCTCCCCTAAGAGCCTTACGTAATTTATGGACGACCCCTAAGCAGAGCGAAGCACCGTGGCGCGTTATTCAAATTGAAGGTGCTGCTGTTGCTTCTGCGGTGGAAGCAGACTGCATGACACGACGGCTTAGCGGTGTGCCCTCTTAACAATCCAGCCGCACGAGCACAGTCTGATATTATCGTTTTCCTCCCACCTCAGAATAGCGTCACAAGCCGCGAGTGGGTAAAGATTGCCCCAGAGGGAAGTCCAGCTGCTTTCCAAAGCGTTGCGTTCTCCAGATTTTGATGAGGCCGTTGACAGCAGAGTTCCGATTCAGCAGTGAGTTTCTTCTGCAGGTTATTGTTCTGACGGGGAAATCTGAGGCCATCCGTAATAAAAGTTTCCGAATTTCGCATCAATATACTTTCTCGACTTTCCGAGCGAACCAGAGCCCTGATGGCAACACGTATTGGCTGCTGATAACGTAATAAAGTCGTTTCGAAAGTCGGCGCGGTTTTTTCTGCCGACGTTCCAATGACTGCCTCGCAAGAAACAAAGGCGTCATCAATCGCGTATTGCCTCGAGCGCTCATCAGCTTTGACTGGTGAGCAAGAAGAAACATCCTCGGCACGGCACGAAGGCGTAGTGATGGACCCGCGGCGACTCTAGCGCGCTCTAGAGTCTGGTTGGCACACTTCCTTCCATTCATTGTACTGTCCTAGCCGGAAATGGTGAAGTCTTGACTGAGTGCTCTAGCATCAGGAGAAGTCAAACCATGCGCTGAGGACTGGAGTCGCGTCGTCTCTCATGAGAGATCTTCTTTTTGTGAGTTCACCTGCTGGACTTGGGGGGAGATTAACTTTCCCTCTGAATCCCGAGCAATATCCGTGCTGGAGGGATTAACGTTCATGCGCGCCGCTTAGTATCGGCCAAGTCAAGTCCGTATTTAGAAACTTCCTTTCCCCGTCGAGCTAGCTTCGTCTGCCCATCGCTCATCTGCATGCTTCTCCCTCTCCCTTTCAATTAATGGGCCGACGTATTCGTGCGAATGCGCGGCAAAATCAGCGGGGAGCGCCCGTAAAACACGAGGCTGATTATTAAAAGTCCTCCCGCCTAATAGACGAGATGCTGCATGAGCCACTGCACACCCCTGCCCGAGATCTTTCTGGGAAAAAAAAAAAGTTGAAAATACGCTTTAGAAAAGGACACTCTATCATTCTGAACAAAGTGTTTCCAATAATGCACGACGAGTTAACCGTGCAGTAGAGTAAACTTTTCAAAAGTTCACTTCTCATTACTCATGAACAAGTAAAGTTTCTGTAATTTCGTATTTTCCAGCGTAGCTACACTCTTCACTATTTGGAAGCATCGCAGAACCTCCTGCTCAAATTGCTTTCTTAGAATTCATGCTACACTCAGAGGAGCATATCTTTGCTTTCCTTCCTTTTTGTTCGAATAAGCTGTTTGTGGACAGTCCCCGACGCCGTTTATTGATATCAAGTGAGTGGAGAATTGCCCATCAAGGAGCTCCGCTGTTGCTTTGCGTCCGCACAACGCCATCTTCTGTCGGCTTTGCCACGTTGTCCGTTTGACTCTCGCCAGCGAACGCTGTGTACTATGTACTTACAGGCCACTCCCACTCGAGGTCCTAGCCTAGAGTTACGGTCCGTAAGATAGCAGAGGCAGGCGAAAACATAGCGGAATGTTTCTAGAGCAAACAATACCTTTTCCACAGGACCAGCGAATGACGTCGGGGAGCCGCTAGCTGGCGGGGGAAAAGGGGTTGGGGGCCTGCCTCCCCCCCTCCCCCCGGGGGGGGGGGGGGGGGGGAGGCTGATAAGATTCGCGGCAGTGACTCAGGAGAGGCTTACGCTTACATAGGAAGCTGCCGTCCAAGCCTCCACTGTCCCGAGCGAGTCGACCACTTCGGGGAAGTCCCAACTTGCCGGCATTTAGATACAGGAACAGCAGGGGGACATTGAATGAACCGGTATGAAGACAAGTGAATAACGTTACCTCGGAGAGGTTTTGTTTTCAGACCGTGTGCTGTATCGCCCCACATGGAAGTTATGACTCACTGACTGATGACTGACTGAATATCGCAGTGTGAAGTGGTATCGCTCGATAATACACGTTTCAGAAAGGGATCCGATCAGGAGGAGGGTGGGCTTGGGACAACGGAAGAGAAAGATTTACCTAAGAATGATATTTCTGATCTTGAAATAATTCAACTAGCCTTATCCAGACAACAGTGAACTCCGATAACGTGCGCAGCCCTTGAGTGGGTTTCACTGCCAGCGGGGCGGTTTCCAGTCGACGGGAGAGTTGGAGCAGATAATTGCAGTATTTAATGGAATTGAAATCGAAGCCGTGAGGGCGCGGCGCGGTTCGGCGCGGCGCTACGAGCAGCCGGACTGCATCACGATCCATCGCATGACTCTCCACAGTGTTGCTGAGAAGGACCGTGTCTGACCGCTGGGAACAAACGAAATGGAACTGACCCGTGAGCAAGAAGTGTCTTAAGGCACTTCTTAAGCTCAAATTGCAATCCAAAGTCGGCCCAGAGTGTGACAATCTTTCTTGCCATTTGTACGATTTCTTCTCATCAGTCATGAAATCTGGTGTTTTTAATGTGTGTGCTTTGCTGCGGTGACTGACACTGCCTTTGCTTGCTTTCAAGTTGCAAAATACTCGTGTACTGCAAAAAAAGTTATGTAAATTTACGAAGAAACAGAAAAAAGTTTGCCAACGGTCTTCGTAAATTGACAGCACATTTTTTTTTTAAAGTTCTGTTTCTGTCTACCGTGGTTATTGTATCCGTAGAATTATTTGAAAATGTTGTGGGAGTATTTTTAAGTCGCGAGGAACACACTCGAAAATAACTTCGTGCCATCCGACCCAGGCATTACCTGCAGTAAATTTACGAAGCACCTGTCGTCAAAAAATTGTCAACGGTCTTCGTACATTCTCAACAATTTTCTTACAGTGTGATCTTCCCCCATGGACGCATCCGAAGGCTGGAAGGGGTCTAGTAGCCAGCTATCGACAGTGAGTCAACTTCACTCGCGCATACCTGCACCTTGCTATCTATCAGGGCCGCGGCGCTGCAAGCGATCTGGCACCTGTCAGTGTTGGTTGCATCACCTGTCAGTGCGTCAATCGTATCACGATTTTATCGCGAGTTTTTGCTGACGTTGGCTGATGGACGTGCGCTCGGATGAATCAATACCAGATAGGCCGCCCCAACTCTCACCTGTTTGACGGGCGGGCCTACCCCCCAGGCGTTATACTCCCCCGCAGGCATGCTTGGCGTACACTGCCGGCACGAAACCACAGTGACAGCTACAGAAACTCTGGTCAATCATTTGCCTGGTTAGACCGTACTCTTCCAAGTACGGTGTTTCGAAGTACACAGCACCGCACTTGCAATAAGCGACTGGACTGTACACCGTACCCCTGAAACCGTGTGGTAAGAATGCACTGGGCGTGTTTACAGTCAGCCGGCTTTTTAGACGACCATTGGTGAGGAATGACAGGTAATGCGAGAAGGATGTTCTCTGAAGCTTCAAACCTAAAGAAAATGTTCCCGCTCTCCCCGCAACGCAGTTGTACCCTAAAAGAAATACCTTATTGGGGAGCCCTTCCAAGAAACAGGACTGCGTACCAAGGGTTTCGGAATTTTTGCTGCTCATTTTGCATTGCAGAGTGCCCTAATCATTTTGTTGCAGCTCTCCAAATGACGCCAGAAAAATTCTAGACTGGTGTTACTTCTCCTCTGTTCCGTATTTCTCGAGAAAGGCTCCCCACAACAGGTATTTCTTTTACAGCGTGCATTGTGACTTAAATCCGTAGTGCATCGTGGGCGCATGCGCATCGGCGGTGCAGCGACCACCAGCGGATCCATTTGGGAACGTTTCTGGAGGGCTGCGGGCACGAAAATCGTGAGAGTCGTCACTCCCGCTTAGGTTTTGTTATTGCTGGTTGGCGCGGTGTTGTTGTTGTTGATGCTGGTGACGGTGCGCTGTCATCTCGGCGGTAATAGCATCTGTTGGCCGCGGGGGCGTGTTTGTTATGGCACCCGACCCGGCTCAGGGCAAAAGCTAGGGAGCCTAGAAGGAGAGAGGCGACAACTGTCATGGCGGCTGCCGGCCTGGGATCCAGCTGTGTCCGCTCCACCCTGCACCCAGCTAGCGACGTGCTCCGCATGCTGGATCCCAGCGGCTGCCAGGCCCACTTCCACCATGACAGTTGTCGCCTCTCCCCTTCCAGGCTCTCTAGCAAAAGGACAAGGCAGTAGGCTCAGCCATCCGCCTCCAGCTGGACTGGAAGCGAGGCGTTTAAATTGAAGAGCAGTTCTCACTGACTGCCCCTCCGGGCGGCAGGGCCCCTATGGGGTGACCTGCGAGCTAGGAGCGCTAGGAGCAGCGCTCTGCAGTGTCTGATTAGGAGCGAGGGGGAGAAGGGGTGGGGGGAGGTGGATGGACCAGCTTTGTCTTCCGCAGTTAGGGGCCGTTCATAAACTACGTGACCGAAGGCCACTTTCTGACGCCCTCCCCCTTACGTGACCAATCTAACCTAACCTCACCATGTATTGGGGATATGGTCGTGACATTATGAGACTAACCCCCCCCCCCCCCCCCCCCCCCCCCTTTCCCCTTAAAATCGGTCACGTAGTTTGTGAACGGCCCCTTACATTTCCTCCCCCCTCGTCCTCTCCCCTTGCTCTCCGCTTCCTCTCCCATAGCTCTTCCCTTCCTCTCCCCTTGCTTTCAGCGCCCTTGCCACTGAAATAGGGGAATCCAGGGCGAGAAGAGTAGCGCGGAGGGAACAAATTGTGACTGATGATCTCAAGGAACTAAATTAGGGTAGGGTACCGGCGGACTGTGTTATGCTGCCTTGAAATGGTCCGCCGTCCTCTTTGCTTGCGAAACGCTGACCGATATAACCGCCGAGGCAAGCGCCTGATTTGGTTCGGGTAGGCAACCATGCCGTGCACTTGTGTATTGCGGCACTGCCTACCGCTGCAGGGGCTATGCTGCAGCAGGTCGAATTGTCGTTCGAAAACGACTTTTCCCGAGAGTCTACCTTCATGACAGTGGATTCTACTCAGAATGATGAAAGTAACGCCGCAGCTGCCAGGCAGTGATTGGAGCAAAAAGATAAAATCTTCAGACGGAGTGCTCTGGTATTGGGACAAACTGCGCTCAGGTGCCAGGGACGAAGAAAATGTCTCACAGACATCCGTTCTTCACCGCAATCCCATTTCGATGACAAAAACCGGTTCTACTGTATCGCGAGCTGAGTGACACCTGCGCAGGCACGTAATTAGGGGGGAGGCGATGGGGGCGACCGCCCCTCCCCCCTCCCCCTTTTGGCCGGCGTCCGCAGGGCGCCGCCCGCGAGGTAGGCAACTGGCAACACGCTGTCCCCTGAATGAAGGCAATATTCGAACAATCGCCCTCCCCTTTTGGTCGGCCTAATTACGTGCCTGCACCTGCGAGCATCGAGCCAGAGACGGGAAACTGGTGGGCTCTAGAGCCCACTAGCGCTTTCTGTCTCTGTCGCACTCGCTGAACTCTGACGGCGGGAGAAAGAGAGACAGATGCAAAGCCCACCAGAGCCCACCACTTTCCCGTCTCTACATCGAGCGCACAAGGCGACAAGGCGCCGCGCTGCACGGAGCGAGGGGCAGATGACTTCCGAAGTCCGATGTAGACTACTGTTGTTCGCATAATCACTGCCTAATTTTATGTAAGGTAAAATTTCAAATGGCTCAAAATTTCGGAAATCGATGTTTGGATGAATTTGATAATGGACGTGATCGCCCTCTAATTTGACGCTGTGGCGATGATTAGGACATGGCTCATCACAGCTGAATAATAAAAGACTCGTTGATTTGATTGTCGATTAGTTGGTGTGAATTAGCAAGGAGCACGACGTCCTCGCCGTCGGGTATGGCTCCCACCCATCCCCCAGGCCCAGCCCGGCCCGCTCTAACTCGGCCCGCCCCGCCCCGCCCCACCCCGCCCCGCCCCGCCCCGCTCTGTTCTACCTATTTCCTCCCCTTACTTGCTCTGTCCTAACAGACTAGGGGAGTTGCGGCCCACGTTGCTGGCCCCCGCCCCTCTTGACCTGCTTGGGGAGTAAAAAAGAACACAGCGTGGCGACTGTTGGCTCGTCCTGCTTGCCCTCTACTCTGTTAAAAATACCTACTCAAAAAGCAGCATTTTGGATCGTAAATTATTTTGACAATCGCATTGTAGGATATGATTGTCTTCCCATCTCCCCCCGCCACCCCCCTCCATCACAACATTGACGTCTAGTT
>CABIKL010003114.1:0-11416 GCA_902196195.1 Aptinothrips rufus | reverse complement strand
AAGAGTACCTATTTTTTTTTTTTTTATAAATTTTAATAGCTACGATGTAGCTTTTTTGAAAATAGCTTGTTTTGGCCCATAATTGATTTTTCCGACCAATTATGGGGCACCATGCCTCTAGAAGGAAACTCGAGTTTTTTTTACTCTGGTGCTATTTGTGAGTAAAGTGGCCCTTAGTTACTCAGTAACCCAAAACTTATCGAAAAATTAAATTTTCCCTGAAAGTTACAATTGTCTGAAATTTGACGATTTTTTTTTAGATCAATTCTGGACCTGTTCTGGACCTGAGGTCGATGACTAGAAGGCCGAAGGAGTCTATTAGCGCCTGAACCAAATTTTCGTAAATTATGGGTATTTCACAATACAGCTGTGAAAAAAGTGGCCCAGAGTTTATTCGGGGCCCAAAATTGATTTTTTACCTTACCCCGAGTTCCATATCATGTCAGCTGTCAAATAGTGGACTTTAATTTATATTATTACCTCCCGGTCTTTTTGCAATGTCATAATGCTGGACTCCACTCTACAAGCCCCACTCTACGTGCTTAGCATCACGACTACTCATCGGCTTCTGCTGCCCTTTAAGCTTATGACATAATTGCATGTCCATTTATTGGAGTACCGATAATCGGACTGATGGGCATTGGTAGAAGCAGGACATACATACATAATCGGAATTTCTTTTTAAACTTAAAAAAAAAGCGCAAAAAGATTCCCTTTTGTTCGCAATATTTGTCAAATTTTCGAAAACATTTGTCTCTAGAATCAGCTTTTTTTATCTCTACCTTTCACATGTACTTTTCGATTATTTATTTTCGGAAACATTTCGACTAGGCTGTCTCTATAGGAAGCAGCTGATCTTCCATTGAACTGTGTGTTGCAGACTGTGTGCTTGGTGCTGTGCGCCATGGCTGCCGCCCACGCCTCCGGGTGGAGCTCCGGTGGCTGGAAGAGCTCTGGAGGCTGGCCTTCCGGTGGCTGGAAGAGCTCTGGAGGCTGGCCTTCCGGAGGCGGCGGCTGGAGTTCCGGAGGCGGGTGGCCGTCTGGAGGCGGCGGCTGGAGCTCCGGTGGCGGCTGGCCGTCCGGAGGAGGCGGCTGGAAGAGCTCCGGCTGGTCTGCGCCCGTCATCAAGTCCTCCGGGTGGAGCAGCCCCTCCTACTCCTCCGGGTGGAGCAGCCCCTCCTACTCCTCCGGGTGGAGCAGCCCTTCCTACTCCTCCGGCTGGAGCCGCCCTTCGTACTCCTCCGGCTGGTCTTCCCCCGTCGTGAAGGTCTCCTCCGGCTGGCCTTCATCCTCATCCTACGGCTCCGGCTGGTCCTCCCCGTCCTACTCCTCCGGGTGGTCCTCCGGGTGGTCCTCCCCCTCTTACTCCTCCGGTTGGTCCTCGCCTTCCTACGCCTCGGGCTGGTAGTGACTCGAGTGCTTCCGAACGAGTGCCGCCTTGAAAAGATTTCAATTCGTTTAAAAGGAAGTGAGTGTGAGAGCTTATTTTGGAGTGACAGTGCCTCAGCGCGAGTGAAATGAGTGTATTTCAGGACAAGTCGTATAACCGTGCTGTAAACTGTTTGGCTTTGGTTCGATAAGTCAACGCGATCGGACTGTTTTGTGTTGAGTATAGAACAAAGGTGAAAGTTACCATACCGGTGACATCTAAACTATGTTGTTGTCGTTGTGATAGTTAAAACCGTACCTGTATTTTTAATTAATGTTTTCGTATAAAATAAAATAATAAAAACTTTTGTGACTAAACTAAAATAAGGAACTTTGGTTGAAAATTTACCTTTTATGTCAGTTCAAAATGCTTTATTGAAGGACAGAAGAAGAAAGTAGTTTCAACTTTTTTGAGGCTACTTCATAAACTATTCTTCCATACTCTTAAACTGAATGCTAAGACAAATCTTGGTCTGTTCGGCCAATTGGAGAGCTATCCCAAGCACAGGGAACACAGCCAGATGTATGACATCAAGGGCATAAATGCTTAAAATTCAGTGGTCGATCGACATCATCTTCCACGGGATGCGGAGGAGCAGAAGTGGCCGACCTCTCAGACACAAACGGTCTATTCTCTCCGTTTTCGTCAACAAGATACAGAGCCCGAGCCCGCAGAGGACCCGTACCCCAGAAAGCTGGCTATTGCGTAAATCACAGAATGTCATGCGCGCGAAGCGGGCGCGCGGCCCCGCGACACACGCCACGCCACGCCACACCACGCCACTCGAGGACATCCTCAAAACGAGGTGGCGACCACAACATATTTGAGCGCACTAGACTGAAGGTCGAGCGTCGAGGTGCATGGTTCGTTACGTGAGGGCAGAGTGTTCTGTGGGGGTGCGGCGCCTAGGCTTGAAGGCGTGTTAGGGGTGGACCACCGGTTTGTTACTTACTTTGGCATGGGCGTTAGTCACGTTCTCCCGAGCAGTTCAGTTCCATTAGACTTGCGCTCTTACGGCGCGCGAGGAAGCGTTCATTACACTAGTATCGTTTTTGAAATAACTTTGGACTTCTCTTTGGGAGCTTCTGCTTCCCAGTCGCCTCGCCTGGCCAGGCTGAGCCGTGGGCCGCCGCGCCCGCCCCGCCCCGCCGAGTGTCGATGGCCCATTTGGACAGGTGTCCACTCACTATTCAAAACGGGGCTGCCAGTGTGCTGCAGGGTCTGCGAGCACGTCGATGTTTAGAGGTCAATGACTTGGCTGTAAGTAACGATGTCTATCGTAAATCAGGAGGGAAAACAACCCCACAAATGTCCTTGTTTTAATTGTTTTAATTAAATTAATGTAATAATTTAAGTACAACAACGATGCTAAATCATATGAATGGTGCATCCGTGTATGGCATCACACAGTCACTTGCAGCCAAAGAGGATGGCAAAGAGGCATAGAATTACGAAAAGACACAAACACAATAACTTGAGTAATGTACAAGAAAAATACAGAAGATGATATGAACAAGACCACATCCACTCGTCCTCGCATTGACACACGCTCAACCCTGATGAGCGGTCTGGTCGTGTGAGCGCGCCGAACACACCTCTGACCGACCCGCCCGCCCGAAGACCCGCCCCATTCACTCTCTCACTCGCACACGCTCTCGCTCGGGCTTCACATTCACGCAAGCGACTCACTCTGACACGCACACATATACACACTGGCCGCACGCAGACACACCCCTCTCTTCTTAACCTCCCCACTTAATGTACTGTCATGGACAAAAGTAAGTCCTTCAGGGGTGGAAAAGATACTTCAAGAGGAGTTGCATTACAGTGTGAGTGCAAGCGGTGAAATGACATAAAATTAAGTAAGTACTATACAGTAATTACGTAAATTCGGGTTACAATAAATAGATCTTAAGTCAGTAGTCTTATAATAAATAAATACAGTTATTAACACAGCTTCGGATCGAAAATTAGTTTTCAAACACAACTTCTCATCGTAAGTGATTGGCAATGATCCACACTAATTTCAAACACTGCGATTAGCAAGAGAGTCACCGCCTGCTGTCACTGCAAGCGTTCGTTTTGATGATTAAAATTACTCGCGGAGAAATACTTCCCAATGAGAACCGATGAGAAAGATCAGGAAAGACTAAGAGATTGGAGTAGGAAGCACTTCACAATGACTTAGGAGTGTGTTGTTTTTGCACGATTTACTGATCACACTAACTTATACGTTCTGTTCGGTAAAGACAGAGGGAATGCAGACACAAACCAGTTATTTAACGCCTGACCCGAGCCCGAAACGACATCACGTCACAGAACATATTTCACTGTTATCAAGCGGTTCGCTTTGCGGAGCACAGTACTGTGCAGTACACTCAACCCTGAAAACAAGCTGAAAACCATCCAGCGATCACAGTCCTTAACCCAGTGAGAAATGCTTAGTCGAAATTACATCGATCACGTTGATCGAGCTGAATTCGACGTCGACTCAACGTGATTTTTTCCCCGCAAATCGACGAATTATCAATGTCGACGTCGATTCGACGTCGACTCGATGATCCATTTCTCACTGGGTAATAATACATGGAACAGTCCGACAGAAAAAAATTAACGGAACAGGACGTCGGCAACTTCGACACGCAGAGAAAAGGTTTGATAATTTTTGCACTGAATTTAATTTTGTTCAGGTCTAGCGCACACGCGGAAACAATTATATTCTTCTCGTCTCGAAACCTTTGAATCTTGGCACGTCCGTGTGCAGCCGTGGCGGCGCGGTGTGAGGTGCAGCTCGCTGGTTCTCTTCTTGCTCGCCGCGCGGGGAGTATCGTCACAAGTTCATGAGGTCAGAACCCGTCGCACTCCTAATGGCCATCCGTTTGTCTCTGACCCGTCTTCTTTCATCACAAGGCAATACCCCGCGCTGAGCCATTCCATGCTCCAAGAGTCTCTCTCAGCGAGGGGTATCGCTGCGTGCTCTTGTTCTAGAGGTTGTTAACGCTGATTATCTGGTTGATCCAGCCTATGAACGAGGACACTTTGACGTACACGCCGGGCACATCCACTCGGCCGCAGCCGAAGCCCCAGGACACGAGTCCAGCCAGCTCGTAGAAGCCGTCGTCTTGACAAACCAGCGGGCCGCCGCCATCGCCCTGCGGATATAACCAAACAAGTCACTGCGCCGTTCAAAACGGAACCGCAAATCAATCATTCGTCGATGCATTGTTCCCGACGCGTACCTGGCAGGCGTCGTTGCCGGCTTCGCCTCCCGCGCAGAAACTGCTCGCAGGCAGTATGAAGATCTTCTCGGTGACGGCGTTGATCTTCCGGATGCACTCGGCGTCGCTGACGATCGGGATCTCAGCCTCGCGCACTCTCAGTGGGATCGGTCCAGCTGCAAACAAATGATCATCCTTCAATCCTCTGGCGAAAACATGCTCTTGAAGTTGACTGTACCGAATGGAACTGGTCTCGGCCGTGGTCATTCCCTTTTCCTCCACACGCAGCCATTGTGGCGTAGGCGCCACTTGGGTTGCCTTCCTGCCGGGCGGAGAATGAGCCAGCAAGGCCACAGTACACGTAATAAAGGGACGTTAACGTTTGTTCCACTGTCAGAACACTTACATTATCGAGTTATCACTGTTGTTCCACGTAGAACAAGGGATGTTAACGTCTGTTCCAACGTCAGAACACTTAGATCGCTGAGTTACTGGTTTTGTTCCACGTGGCACGGACGTTAACGTTTGTTCCACTGTCAGAACACTTATATTGCCGAGTTATTAGTGTTGTTCCACGTATACCTTACATTTATTTACTAACATTTAAGCAAAATGGAATCTACATTTGTTCGAAAATGAAGGGAATGAAATTCAATAAACTAAATTGAATTAACGGAATAAATATTGCTTTAAATTCTAGCCGTCGCCTTGCATCAAGGTTCCTCGCGCGAGGAGTATCGCTGCAGTGTACTCACACTCGCCCATGTAGCCGTAGCCGGTGACGGTGCAGCGCTTGCCCGGGGTCTGGCCCACGCCCCTGGCGGGCAGGCAGACCAGACACACTCCGCCGCCGAGCTCGGCCTGGCCGTGCAGCTTGAGGAGCGCCACGTCGTGGTCCAGGGTCTGCGAGTTGTGGTTGTGGTGGATGTAGGTGGTGGCGACGCGCAGGGTCTGCGCGCCGGGCGAGCCGTACTTGCGGGTCAGGTCGTGGTCCCCGACGCGGACGTAGATCGAGTCCCCGGACCGCACGATGCTGCCGCGCAGGGAGAGGACGAGGTGAATAGAGATAGGCTACGATATCAAACCCGGTGTCGCTGCTTTTGGCGCTGTGCATAAATTACGTCGTCAAATATTTGGCTTTGACCCCCCCCCCCCCTTTCCCCCCCCCTTCTTTATAGTCAACTTCGTCTAACTTTCCCAATGTTCCTTCGCCGAAACAAGGAAAAAGTTAGGTCGCACAATTCTGTGCCCAGAAACCCCCTCTCCCTCCTTTTTCCGGTGACTTCATTTATGCACAGCCCCTTTCGAACGACTGCCCCGTTCTGTAGAGCTGCTAGGATCTGTGCGGCTTCCGCTTTTTAGCACGGTTTGGTGACTGCACAAAACCACGTGGTTTATTGACGGCCCGTGATCCATCAAGTTGTCTAAAAAGTCGTGAATCTTCAAAAATTAACATAACAAAAACTAACGAAAAAGTCAACATCTTTTTTCATTATTGGTATTTTGGTGTTTGTAGGTTAGGCTGCGCTCTTCCTCCCCTGGCCGCCTGAGCGCCTACTCCTGAGCGTCGCCATATGTCGTACAGCCGGAGTAGGAGGTGAAGGTGGTCAGCAGTCATCACAAACCGAGTCACAAACCGACTCCCTGGCCCCCCTCCACACCCTGCATGCCGGAGGCGCCGGGGGGAAGGTGAACATGGGTCTTTCGGAGACTCTGAAGTTCAAAACCAACCAACCAACCAACTTACTTGGTGACGCAGTGAGCCGCGGTGAGCACCCACTGGGTGCCGATGAGCGCGCCGCCGCACAGGTACTGGTTGAGCGAGTTGATGAGAGCCACTTGCCAGCACCACTCGCCGAGCTCGGCGTCGTCGCCCCCCACGACGCGGGCTCGGCGCTGGGACTGCCGCGCCGCCTCCACGTCGTGCCGCAGCGCCAGCGGCGACCACTGCGACGGTGACGTCTCCTCCCGGACCACGGGCGGCCGCAGCGAGTCGCCGTCGGCGAGGGAGCGTGCCCGGGCGGTGCCCTTCACGCCGCACACGTACTTGCTGTACACCGGCTGGCGGGAGGTCGTGCTGCTCTTAGGAGGTGGCGGCGTTGGGGTGGGCGTCATGAGCGGCCCGGGCACTGCGCGTGGCGGACAAGAGAGGTTAGGTTAGGTTAGGTTAAAACAGGTTAGGTTCGGTCAGGTTTGATTAACGAAAGAAGAGAAGTTGTCTCTAGATATCGTGTCGAGTTACGTTGAAGTAACTTTGGTAATAACTTCAACGTGATTTTCATATAATATGCAATATGAATGATATTGCACCTGTCACCCGGGCGGAGCAGGGCACTGCATGCTCCTACTCACCCGGTGGGGTGTGCGCGGGGAGCGGTGGTGGCATGGGGACGGCAGGCCTGCGGGTGGGCGGGGGCGGGGGAGGGCGGTAGGGCAGCACGGTGTCGTTCCTGCTGATGGGACCGCCGTGGCCGGGTGGGGGCCCCGGCAGCGGGTACCCATGGGGCGGCAGGCCGTGGGGCGGCACGCCCTGGGGCGGCGGCGCGGCGAGTGAGGGCGGCCCGTACTTGGGGGGGCCCAGCCCGGACAGGGAGGGCGTGGTGCCGCCGCCCAGGTGGTTGGTGTCGCCGTCCGCCTCGCCGCCCAGCTTCTGGTCCAGCGTCTCGTGGATGATGGACTTGGGCGCGCAGCACTGGGTGCCCGCCTTGCGGCACTTGAACAGCTCCGTCATCTCCGCGTTGCCTGGCGACAGGTAAACAAAAGACGTGCGAACTGCGACGTGAGGGGAGTGCCAGCCGAGAGCCAGCAGCGTGCCAACGTGTAGCGGCGACGCTCCCAGTGACAACATGCGACATCGAAGCAACGTACGACGCGCTTCAGACCTCAATGTTCACAAGGCTATTGAATCGACGCACTCGTCTTGAACAGACAATAATCTCACTGACTGGACAGCAGTTCAGCTGCATTTCTCTCTACTAACCCAAAAGATGACGCTAGCAACAACTCACTACAATTGCAGAAATCGATTTCTCGTTCCCTGTTTGTCAGTATTTAAAATTTCGCTTATTCAGGGGAACATCCAAACCAACTAACTTCGAAAAGTCAAATTTAATAACCAGAAAATTTACGACAATTCAAAATAATTCAGAAAAACTCAATAATTAAAGCTCCTGTATCTATCACAATTTCAGAAAATTTGCCCACGAATTCTCGCTAATGGACGCCTCTGGCCGGACTACTCACGGAAGCACGTGAAGGAGAGGTAGGTGACGATGCAGGAGCCGGGGCAGTCGGGCCGGTCGTCGCGAGGCGCGGGCGTCGTGGTGGTGGTGGTCGTCGTCGTGGTGGTGGTGGGCTTGGGCCGCGGCCGGCCGTAGCCCTGCGCCGAGGCCCGCGTGTTGTCGCAGCACACAGAGCCGCGCTGGCAGTTGGAGGTGTGCGGTATGATGACGGAGGGTCGCTCGCAGAAGGCGGACATGAGGTTGAGGAGGCAGAAGCCTGGGCAGCGTGGCAGCTGGCTGTGCGCCGTGGTGGCCGCGGGTGGCCGCCGCGTCGACGTCGTGGTGCTGGGCGCCGACGTCGAGGACGCAGACCCCATGCCGCCCGAGGGCCGGGTCTGACCGCTGGACGGACCTGGGCACGCACACAACCCAAACTACACTCAAGGAGACAAATTTGGCACCAAATTGAAAATAATAATGTCGAGGGAAAGGAAGTTCACATACGAAACACGCTAGTTGAGAGCAGACCGTTAACTCCAGGCATGAGAGAAGGGCGCCCTTCTCTCATGCTCCAGGCCAATAACGTCATTCATTCGAACCCATTCATACGCTACATTTGCCGCTTCGAGATGGGGTCCAAACTGAACCAAATCTAACTGTGATTTTGATACCACCATCAGTGTTTTTTGGCCTCCAAAGGCTCACACGTTCACAAACACCTCTCCTCATGCTCCATCGTCCCTCAACACGGAGGTGTAGGTAACAATCAGGTAACAACGTTGGCCGCGTGGGATCACCTGACTCTTCTCGAAGCAGGGGAGGGGGAGGGGGCAGAGCGGCGAGTCGGACCTGCACGGGGGAGGGGCAGGGAGGGGGCTGCCTCTTGCGGGGCGACGACCTCACAAGACCGCGTTCTGGATTTACCATGGGACTCGACTGCGCTCGACTGTCCGCCGCGCCGCCCCGCCCCGTGCGCCGCCCCATGTTCCCCGCGCTCCGCTATACGCCCCCCGCCGCACCCCGCCGCACTCCGCCCCGCCACGCCCGTTCTACGCACCGGTGTGTGTGCGCCGCGTATTCGGCATACCGCGAGCATCTGCTCGGTCAGGGCCACTGCAGGCCGGTAGCTCAAGTCCACGGGACGACCTTGGCAGGGCTGGCCTGGCAGTAACCCTTCCCCTCCCTTCCCCTCCCTTCCCTCTCCTTCCCCTCCCTTCCCTTCCCTGCCTTCCCTTCCCTTCGCAGTGATCAGCGCGACCGTCTGGCCGGTGCGGCCGCCGCACCTCGACTGCTCTGGTCGGGCTGGGCTGATGTATGTCAGCCACTCAGCCCTTCTTGAGGCTCTGCACGTCGACAGCCATGAAATGAAATGATACTCTCACGTTCGAGGGGACCCGCAGAAAGACGAGGACTGACGAAAATAATGGGAGGCAGAGCAACATGAATATGAATACTTCTGACATGTGCGGTCAGCCCTGCTTTTTCTTGAGCCTGAACTTGAAGTTGAACCAGTTACAGTGATGCTGTATGGGTAATTTCTTATATCTGTTATAAATAGGGTCAGTTTGGTGAAAATCGAACAGGGGAAGAATCGAACACCACATTTTAGCTCCAAGTAATAACTGTACCCTCAATACCGAGGTTATTCTGAGATCATATGAACTGCAGCGAAATGAATAAAGACAGTATTAAACTGAGCACTCTTCTCAAACGGCCCATAATTGGGATGTTCGATTCTTCCCCTGTTCGATTTTTCATCGAACTGACTTTAAGGAGTGGGCTGATCGTAAAATCGTGGTGGGAGGAAGACATCTATTCGATAGCAATTCAAACTCAGCAACCCAAAGCGATCCTAACTCACAATATATTTTCATCCTGGAGATATTTTGCAGTTTGGACAATGATAATTGTTCATTGCACAGAGAGGTGTACTCACGGGCCGGCTCGACCGGGTTGGTGATGCAGCAGGAGTCGTCGCCGCCCGGGCAGGTGGCGTCCAAGTCCACCTCGTCACAGAAGAGGGAGAAGAGGCCACTCACACACTCACCCTTGCAGGGCCGGTGCAGCGGCCGCATCGAGGATGCGGGCTGCTTGGGCTCCTCAGTGGGCCGAGGTGTGGGGGTGCCTGAATGAGGGAGTGCAGTGAAAAGTCTGAACACCGAAGTCGATCTCGTTTTGACGTCGAATCGAAAAAAGATTATAAAAACAAAATTCTACCAATCTCGAATCTGACGTCGAATCGACAATTTCCGGATAATTTCTAACAGGATGTGAGATACAAGCAATAAGTTTTTTTAGACAGTCCCTTTTTATTTTTTAGGAATACCATAGGGATCTTTATTTAACCTTTCAAATTTTTAAAGGATTGTCCCTGAAATTCCTCAGGACATAAACGGAGAAGTCCCATTTGTTTTCCATTTCCTCCCAGCAACACTCCACTTCGAAATCCAGTGGCTGTAAAGTAACGTGGAGCAGCGCAGCGTCTCTCGAGTTTTGTCCACATTCCGATTTATTTTTGGAGTTCAGCAGTGACCTTAACCTACCCGTGGAGGTGGTTGTGGGGGTGGTGGAGGTTGTGGTGGTCGTCGTGGAGGTCGTGGTGGTGGTGGAGGGTCGCGTACGCGTCGAGTTGCGGTCCATGATGACGAGCGTGGGGGGCGGCTGCTCGTCGCCGAACACGTCCTTGGGCACGCAGCAGCGCAGCGAGGGCTTACACAGCTCCGCCACGTTCAACACCGCCTCGCAGTAGTCCGAGATGCGCTCCGCCACGCACACCCCGGGGCACGTCCGCACGCCTACGCTCAAAGAAAAAAAAAACAGTTGAGAAAGTGCGATTTTTCATACTCATAATTTTAGTGAATGTGCATCTGATTTCATTACAACTACGCTTCAGTTTCCATATTTTATTATTCCTCACAAAGCAAAGCTCCTCATGGTTAGTAGGGTCAGGTCAGGTCAAGTGGAGTAGAAATCACAGCGAAAAACTAGAAGGCTATTTCTCTAGAAATTTGAATTCTTTGAGACGGTACCAGCCAAAGCAAAAACAGCGAGCGAAAAATCACTCGCAGTCCATTCGTTCCAAAACTGAGTGATTCATCTTCTGACGCTGTGATGTGTTTTACCCGACCTGATTCGTACACAACTGCAGGACGAGAAACACGTGCTTCTCACCCTCCATCCATCATCCATGGACTAACACCTGGGATTCATCCCCTCGCCCGCGCCAACTGGGGCAGGAGCACGGCGCCTCAGTGCGCGCCGATACAATTAGGCCAGGTAGGCATGCCTTGCAAGGCAGTCACCTGCGTACCATTGTGGCACTGCGGGGTCGGGCCGGAAGTGGGGCCCCTTCCCCCCTCCCCCTCCCCCTCCTCCCCCCACTGTCCTGGTACTCTCTGGCAGCACGTCCTTATCGAATAAATGTAAACAAAGGGCCGATCTCCGTGTTTCCATCTCAGTGCAATGAATCAATATACACACTCTCTCTCTCTCTCTCTCTCTCTCTCTCTCTCTCTCTCTCTCTCTCTCTCTTTCTCTCTCTCTCTCTC
>CABIKL010003113.1:0-11416 GCA_902196195.1 Aptinothrips rufus | reverse complement strand
ATCCGCGCCTATTTGTATTTTGTATGCTCCGGCAAACGTTTAGCGTACCTAAAGCGAACTTCACATTTCCTCTCGGGGCCTTACTAACAAATCGTTCATACACTACAAACAAATTCCAACCGTCATAACGTACTAGCAAAATCGTTTGTTATTACGAAGAAAGTTGTTAGTGATACTGGGTAACGATTTCGTTCATAGTACGAACGAATTTTGTTAGTGCGTTATGACGGTTGGAATTTGTTTGTAGTGTATGAACAAACCGCCGATTTCGTTAGTAAGGAAGTAAGGGTGTACGTTATGACCGAGGTTATGACAGTTGGGGGGTTGGCAGTAAGAGATTAAGAGTGCAATAATGACGTTTGAATTCCTAAGGTGCTGTTAAGATATTCTTCTATACTGGCAACTTTTAAAATGATCGAAGCTCCATTGAAAACTCACTCTAGTTCCTCTTTGATGCTCGCCGACTTTTTCGGTGAGTCAGACTACTCGCTCTTCATGTTGAGAGAGAGAGAGAGGAGAGAACGATCTCTTGGTGAATGAATGGGGGGAAGTGGGCGATCTCGACTTGATAGCTCGCGGTGTGGCGCGGCGTGGCGTGGCGTGGCGTGGCGTGGCGGTCATGAGGTGAGTGCGAGTGAGTACCGCACCTGGTACGTGACCCCGTTCCCCTTTCCCTCCCGCTCCGTTCCCCTCCCCTCCCCTCCCTGAGATTTGTCACGCCGGTGCATCGGCCGCCCCCATTCATTGGTATGATTGCGGCGCGGCGCGGGAAGGCGCGCTGTATGTGAATGTGAACTCGAATCCGAATCCATCATTACCTGCTGCCCTGCGGTTCCCTGCCCTGCCCGCGCGTGGCGTGGCGTGGCGTGCGGCTGGAATGTTGCAGTGTGGCCGCCCATCACCGGACAGCTCATCACGGTCCAGACATACTACGTCAGGACACGTCAGCGCAGCGTCAGCATACAGGACCTTCGAACACCCCGGGAGGACCTAAAGGACCTGAAAGGGCCTGCAAGCATCTGCAATGACCCGGACAAGGATCTGGTTGGATCTGGATCGACTGGAAGGATCCTGGGACGAATACTTACTTTCGACCCCCTAACTCTGGTAACGTACGAACAAATCTGTTCGCATTATGAGCAAATTTGACCGTATTATGAACAGATTTGGTCATAAGTCAAATTGTTCGTAATATGAACAAATGTGTTCGTAGTTATGATTATATTGCTTTTGTTTCGCAGTATGACCAAATCTGTTCAGAATGTAAACAAATTTGTTCGTAAGGAAATGAAAGTGCAGGGAAGGCCGTCCTGCTCCTGTCCGCGGGTATATTGTTCTGAATCCCATGTATGTCCGCGAGAGCCTCAACACGCGGCATCTCTCGCCGCACCTGAAAGATGTTGACACAACTAAACTTGATTGAGTAGGAAGGGTAAATCCGAGTGGAGATTTTACCGGATCTATAATGACTGATTGGGAAAGTTGTGGCGGCGATGTGACCGCAACTAAGTGACTGTACTGTGAGCGTGTCGGGGATACTTTGCAAGGTGAGGTTGATACTCCAACTCGCTTCACAACTATTACTGTATTGAGTCAGAGCGAGTGTAAAAATAGAGGCATAACAAGAAGCACGCCGCTAACGGGGAATTTGAACTCGCGCCATGAATAAGCAATCGGGCTGTTTATGAGTTTGTTGATCATGTTAGGTGTCCAAACTCGCATGCTAGGCACCAGTATTGTATCCATAGAATAAAATTGATTGACATTGCGCCAGCTTTTTATTCCAAGTACTTTTCTTTTTATCATGAAAATTTATTGCTGTTTAAATCAGTTAATGAAAATAAAAATACCCAAAAATGAAATGATTTTGCAATAAACTCAGTTTTAAACTACCGACAACGGTATGCTAAAGGTACGAAAACTCTAAAAAAACAGCGAACTGTACGTTTGCATATTTTATTTTTTTTTGTCCACAGGATGTGCATGTCACAGCGAGTCCGAGGCCTTGCATTCGAAGCTTCTTCGAAGATCCGGAGCTTCGAACGCGAAGCTACCAGTAACACATCGATTCGAAGGTTCTCAGTCTTCGATTAAGAGGCACACTGGCGCTCCTAGCGCGCTTCGCAACAAACGGAGCCTTTTTATCGAAGGTATCGAACCTTCGAAGCGAAATGTGTTCGCAAGCTTCGAACTCGAAGGGCCGAAACTTCGAATGCAAGGTCTCGGACTCGCTGTGGTAGTCTGCCGCGCTACTTGCACCAGATGATGTCCGCGATGCTGTGTCCTGCTCCACTCCGCCCTGCCCCTGCGGTCCTCAGACTCTCCTCTCCTCTCCTCTGCTCTGGTAAGTGACTCAGCCCGAGTGCAACGACTGAAACCCCCCACGTCCTCCCGGGTGACACATCTTCTCTCCCCGCCGCGCCGGGCCGACCTCTCACCGCGCTGGGCCTGCCTGCCTGCCCTGGCTGGCCGGCTGCCCTAGCAGCTGATCGTGTGCTGGCTGCTGGCTGGCAGCCAGCGCGGTGCGGGGTTCGAGTCCCGCCTGGCCTCGCCTCTAGGCTGGCCTCTAACGCGGCCTCTGGCCCGGCCTGCCTTGACAGAGACCTCTACTCCCCTTGGCCACGGCGACCGCTAGACCTAGAGCACCTGGAAGAAGAGAGGCGACTACTTTCATGCGCCTCTCTCCCTTCAGGATCTCTAGCTAGGTACTAAGTACTGTATAGTTCGCAAGCCCGCGCGAGACGACTCAAGGAAGTCAATCTCACATTTGTCTCTATAACCTATTGGTTTCACTGAATAACTTTCACTGAATAACCTTCAGAAATATTTCTCAAAATACAGTACCTACTTCGAGGCCTTTTCATCTCAAGAGATAAACATAAGATTATGTTCCCAGACCATTACCGAGGATAAGGAACTGAGGCTAGAAAAGCACTCCTGAAAAGCTTTAAATTGGCATTCCCTCAAATCTTAAAGTCCAGATTTTCTGTCGTCGCTGTCTGCATTCTATACCCGGTAAGATATGAGCGTAACGTGGAGATGCGACTGTCCATTAAAGGTTCTCGACACGAATGTCTAAATGCAGACTTCCCCGGGCGGCACTGCTCTGGAGTCAATGAGAATCCGCGCGGGGAACCCCCGCCCGCCCCACCCCGCCCCGCCCCGCCCCGCCTCTCGCAGTGTCATTGCACAAGCGTCGCGCAGCGTGAATTCCCCGGGCTGACCCAGTTCGCCGCGATGTGGACACAACACCAGGACACGTATGATCCGTCCCGATGACGGTTGTCCTAACGTCAACTTGAAACGTCAAGGCGGATATCAGAGGAGAGTAGAGAATCACTGTAGTGCGTGTAACAGAAGGACTTCCCCCGGAACCCAACGAGCTGAGACAAAGCGGACGAATGGGGATTTGAGTGTCACATTCTGAAGCTTGCTGATATCGAACTTTCTCCACCATGTAAGAACTCGAGCTCCTCGCATGAGAGTAAAGTAAGTTTCTTCGAGCATACACTCTCAGTTTGTTATGTAGAGCTCACGTAAGTATACCTTACGTAGAACTGCAGTGTCTACGTAATACGTAGGGAGCTGTTCATAGTAAGAACGAGGCTCTACATAGTATGAACGAGGCTCTACATAAGTACGAACGATGCTCTACACAGTACGAACGAAGCTCTACATACCTTATGAATCTATCCCTCGGTATTACCGCTTGCTCAAATCTCTACGTAAGGTACGAACAAACTTTTATGTAGTACGTAGAGGTTCCTACATAAGGAATTCAGAGTGTAGTTAAAGATTACTTCTCCTTCCTATTCGTGGAAGCTCCTCACTGATAAGCAAAGCAGGGAGATAAATACTGTGAGTAGAGGCTCTCTCTTCGAAAAGAAGCCGCCGGAATATCGTCCTGGTGTCCTGTTTCCGTGTAAAAGTCATCTTCTCGCATTTTATTACGTTCTTTCTGCATCTGTCTCTTATTCCGAGGAGGCCAATGTCTTGTTCCACCGCGTTCTTGCAGGTCGTTTAAAAGCGAGTTAGAAGGAAGAGCGGAGGGAGAGTACCCCGGCGTGTGGACCTTTCAGGACCTTTCAGGACCTTTCAGGACCTTTCAGGACCTTTCAGGACCTTTCAGGACCTTTTAGGACCTTCCAGGCCGCGCGAGGAACCGCCGCGTCCGGCCGCGTCCTTCCCCGAACGGTGTTTAACCGAATTGGACGACGGCGTGTTACTTAAGCCCGCCTTGTTCTGATTCGCACCTCGCTCGGGACGGGATCAATGGGCTGCGCTTGGTTTCGTCTTCACGCATCACGTCTTTTTCGCAGAAAGCCAACTCAAAGTCGATGCAGCAAAAAGAAAAGAAAAAAGAAGTTGAGAAAGCCTCGAGCGATTTCTTTGCTTTTCATTGGGCGGTCCGTAAATTAAGAAGCTCACCTCGATGGGACAATATGCTTCCTCTTGTCGCGGGTTGTGTTAGGTTATCCTAACCCAAGGTTAGGTTAGGCTATCCTAACCCAAGGGTAGGTTAGGCTATCCTAACCCAGGGTTAGGTTAGTCTAAGTTCAGGCCAGTTATCCTGACCTTACCTACATTAACCCATTCATTTCACTGCTTGAATTTGAAGAATACTTTAGATGCGTCTCTAGATATTTAGCTCCCGTGCTAGAATCATTCCTGACGGCGTCAGCGGGACGGGTTTTTTCAGCAGCTTAAGCTTTAGCACACACTACCGGGTTGAGTACGATTTTTTGTGCTTTGCGTGTGTCCAAAATAATTGTGCTTAAGCCTTGCGTACAATTTTTCGTCTGCAGTTTATCACAAAACTGTGCTTTGTTAAGTACGATTTCGGCTTGTGTTCAATTTTGTACTTAAGTGAGCACAATTCTGTGCTTAAGTAAAACACATTCCTGCACGTCCTTAACTAAGCACAATTTTCTTCAGTACAATTTCGTGCACAAGAGTGCACGATTTTGTACCTAGTTAAGCACGAAATTGTACTTAAGAAAATGGTGCTTAGTTAAGGACGTGCAGGAATGTGTTTTACTTAAGCACAGAATTGTGCTCACTTTAGTACAAAATTGTGCACAAGCCGAAATCGTACTTAAGCTTAACTGCGCACGAAACATTGTACGCAAGGCTTAAGCACAATTATTTTGCACACACACAAAGCACACAAAAAAGTACTCGACCCGGTAGTGTGCATAACAGCTGAAAATTTAGCCGGACTGAGAATAATGTTTTTTGCGTGCGTGGTTCCGGTGTGGCCGCGGCGCGGGCCGGAAGAGGAGCAGCAGGTGCTTGTCCTGCCTCGCCGGCCAGCCAACTGCTGATGATTCACATCGAGAAGAAGCCAACAGCCGCGCCGCGCCGCGCTGCGCTGATTCACTGACTCTGTCTCTTTCGTGTATCTGTGCCGCGGCTGCCGAAAGCAAGAGATGGACTCAAGTCCCTACCACTGACTAACTATTTACAACTATTATGCCACCATGACCAACGCTGAGGTGCGTGTACTACGCGCGCGAATTCTTCGAAATAGGCCAGTCACTTTCGATGCCGCCCATTCATTCGATCTCCCATTCATTCAGACCATCATCTAAATTTCATGAATCATCTCTATCTGCTGGCTCAGAGAGGGGAGGGATTAATCATACCAAGGCAAGGCCCTGCTTGGCGAAAGATGAGCCCGGCTTCCTTCGGTAGGGATGACTCAAACCGTGATACAGGAAACATACATGTGCCGTACGAAGCATGTACACGATCCAGGGTTGCAACATGCCAGGAATGTCAGGGAAAGGAGGTCAGGAAAATTGAGATGATCTGGAAAGGTCACAAAAAGGTTAGGGAATTCAACTGAACGTCATGTCAGGGAAAGTTCTGTGGAAAATTGTACGTAACCTGCGTATGCATGTGGATGAGCAAAGTTTTTTTTGCAAAAAATTACTCAACCAGATAGTGTGTACCGATCACTACACAGAAAAAGCAAAACCCTGAGTCTGGGGCATATCAGCACTGGAACCAAGGGTGGAAAACAATAATACATTTTTTGTAATGATTTTGAGACTTGTTGCAAAATCATCAGGAAGCTCCGAAACGCGCTTTACAGGAGGTTTCAAAGTGATCTCTAATTTTTTTTTTATTTTTTTTTTTAATTTTGTTTCTGTGTAGGGTTGCCCAAGATTCTGGGTTTTGGTTTTTCAGTGCAGAGGACCAAGGACCACACTGTCCAACTTACTTCTAAACTCTGCCCGGGCTGACCTGCATATGAGGGCTGCCCGAGGGGCTGCCTCCTCTCACTACCCCTAATGAAACTCGACGCTCCAGCCGTCAGATTTATAACGTATCTTTTCGCCGCTGATCCTCTGAAGCCGGGCTGCAGCTTCGTTATATTTCGCACTTGAAATTTAATTAAAAATGTAAATGCAGTCCGTGAGCTCTGGCGGGTAATGAGTGAAGTTGTGGCACGAGTACGGTAATCAGGACGCCAGCAGGGAGGGGTGGGTGAGGACTTAGCGGAGAGGGAGAGAGGGAAGGTGGGAGGGAAGGAGGGAGGGGCGGAGTGCAGAAGGAACTGGGGGCATGCCTTAACTCTCCGGATTAGGGTGGATTTGAGCGTGAATAAAGTGTCCCTGAGTGTGACCTGCAGTGCTGTGGGCTTTACTCGCCCCCAGCCGGTGTCAGCAGAAGGCAAAATCGTTTCAAAAATAAGTGGCCAGGACACGGTAACAAATAATACCTGTTTTGGAGAGCCCTTCCCCAGGAAAGGGGTGAAGTAACACCAGTTTTGAAATGTTTGGGGGTCATTTTGAGAGCTATACCAAAATGATCTGGACACTTTATAACGCATTTCCACTAATCCTCCAAACAAGTCCCAAAGATTTTGAAACTGGTGTTGCTTCACTCCTGTTTTGTGGCAACAGCTTCCCAAAACAGGTAATTTTTTTTACAGTGAGGGAAGTCGATTATCCCCGAACTGTACATGAATTATTTTGTGCGGAAGTAAGCATGTGGCATGTGCCTTTCGATCTCTAGTTCTCCATCAGTGAAAAGGTGATACGAAATTCATGAGTTTTACACAAAGTGTGGTCAATTGGCTATTCCAGGGATAGTCGATAGAAGACAAGAAATAAGAAATTGTGCTCACTGCGCATATATTCGGCGGGTCGGCGCGGTGGTCTGTGCATGCGCATGCGCAGTAAGAACAATTTCTTATTTCTTGTCTTCTATCGGCATCCCTGGAATAGCCCATAATGTGTATTGTCTACTCATCGCAGAACTTAGACGCCCATGCTAGTTGAATGCTGCCGTTGCTCTCCGTTAATCAAGTTGATGTCAACATGCCTACATCGACTGGTCTGAACAGAGCGCATATGAACAAATATATATCTTTTCAGTGACGCAGACCTAACCAGCATTTTTTTTTTACAACTTTGCTTAAATGCTTGATACCAGTCAAAAGTCATTTTGCCAAACTCGTCAAAAAATGTCCATTTCGCCCTTTCTCCGTGGGCAGATATAAGTCTTTATTCTCGCGTTCTGTGTATATTTACGATCACATGCGGTACGCGTATTTTCTGACGGGACGCGTCAGTTTGCAGAGAGCAGACAGACGCGTGTGATCTGGTACCCTACAATCACGGCCCTTCCTTCCATCGAAAGGCGATCGGAACGCTCCGTCCTGAGTCTCTCCCCGCAGTTTGACGGGGAGCCAATTAAAAAGCGAGTGGACCTTCCCTTCCAGGAACACGCTGCATCTCATCTCGGCCGCCCCGCTCACCGCAAGCTGCACCGAGATGCACTCCTCCTCCCTGCAGGCCAGGCACCCGGCCAGGGACGCGGAAACCTCAGATGTAACTTGCTATCTAAGGGTCAGTCTGGGCAATAAATGCACAGGGCAAAAACTGAACACCCCCTCTTTAGCCTGTATTTGAACCAAAAACTTGCACGTGACCGCACTCGTATAAGATCATGACAAGTTTCTGAGACGAAATAAATCGTCATGTAGTGGTCACGGGTTCAAATACCGGCTCCAGAGCGGTGCTCAGTTTTTACTCTGTGCATTCATTACCCACACTGACCCTAACTGAACTCAGTCGTAGGTCAGTCTTAAAGTGAAGTGGAGCGGGCAGGGACCGATTCCAAAACGCGTCTCGTTGCTTCTTGACCATTTTAGAATCGGTCTCAATATGACCGAATATGACATTATTTGAAAATTAATTTTTGCCCTTGGTGTCTGGCTTGGGTTGCCGCAGAATCCGGGTTTTGGTTTTTCTGCGACGCACTCAAAACATATTTTTCTGAGTCGCACTAACTGTTTAGAATTTAGAGTAAGCAATAATACCAAAAATGTAGCTATGCTTTGCTAAATTTTAGCTGAACTGTAGAAGTCTGTAGCTGCAGGCTTACTTCCTCACTAACAAATCGTTCTCGTTCATCACTACAAACAAATACCAACCGTCATAACGTACTAACAAAATCGTTTGTATTACGAAGAAAGTTGTTAGTAATACTAACGATTTCGTTCATAATACGAACGAATTTTGTCAGTACGTATGACGGTTGGGATTTGTTTGTAGTGTATGAACAAACTGCCGAATTCGTTCGTGAGGAAATAAGGGTGTGCGTCTCTCGACAATTAGCTCCTGTGCTAGAATCAGTCCATGAAAGAGTGAGCCGGGCGAGTTCTCTACGCAGTTAAGATTTTAGCACATTTAGCTAGAAAGGTAGCTGGACCCAGAATTCTTTTGCGTAAGAGTTGTTGCGAGTTGTTGATAAATACCGATCCAGACTGAGCACGTCAGCGGCTTATCTATTCGTGACGATAAGCGCATATCTACCCAACATATCTTTCACAAGGCCTATCTACCAAACATGCATCTTTCACGAGTTTACTAGATATTGCCCTTATGCATGTCACACTAGCGGAGTAAAAAAATTCTGCTCAGTTTTTTCTCAGCAGCGTTGGGTCGAATAGATTGTTTTCACGCGCTCTGTTTGGAATCAATCTTTGCTGGTATATATTTGCAGAGCGGATGGTCCTAACGCACATTGGTAGGAAGTTATTGATTTTTGGATTGAAAGGTTCGTAGAGGATCGATATAATCCGGTCTGTTGAACATCGTAGTCCTACCATCGCCAAATGAATCAGACATGTTTCTACTACATGGTCTTGAGACTCTCAATGTCACACCGTATGGATAAGTTCAAACGTCTTCTAAAACGTTAAGAAGATACAACTAAAATTGTTACATCTTGGTGTTTTCTGGCCAAAAACGCACTTTCTTTTGAAAAGAAACTACCAACAGCCAAGTATTATCAGGTAGGCTATCGCCAATATCGTGGGCACCGAACTAACAGAGTGTCAGCCCGCTCGGCAATATGCGTTCTCTGCTACTGCTATCTTACTATTCCGTTTGAATGTACTATTTCTTTTTTCCTCCGCGGGGAAAATGTAATTTATTGATAGCACATACCTGCCGGTAAACTGTCGTCTTCCTTGCTGTCGCTGTCTCCACTGTCTGCTTCTGTCTCCTGTTCAACTGAAGTTCCAGCCTGAGGGGACGCGGATGACACAGTTTCACTTTCACCCTCCGCTGTCCTTTGTACTGTCTTACTGGACCGAGATCTCTTCCTCCTGCTCGTCCTATCACAGACTTGATCACAGATCTGATGAGTGTTTGAGGTGTCTGCTGTCTTTTCTAAATCACTAACACAAGCGTGAGTATACCCCGGGTCGGATATACTTTGTACGAGGGTGTGCGCCCGCCCCCTAGCGGCGGGTGTCTTCAGTTCGGTGAGGCTGTGGCTGGAGCCGCATCTGTCCACCGGGCTGGGGCTGGTGAAGAGCTCCTCGGGGCTGGGCAGCGCAGCCTCGAGGCTTTGTACTGAAGTTCGGCCCGAGCCAGGGCTGCGAAACGCGGGGCTGGCAAAGTCCTGGCTGGGGCTGGCGAAGGCAGTTTCAAAACTTTGTACTGAAGTTCTGCCCGAAGCATCGTGCTGTGTGGGCGGGCTGGCGAAGTCCTGACTGGGACTGGCGAAGGCAGTTTCAAAACTTTGTACTGAAGTTCTGCCCGAAGCATCGTGCTGTGTGGGCGGGCTGGCGAAGACAGTTTCAAAACTTTGCACTGAAGTTCTGCCAGAAGTATGCTGCTGTGCAGAGGGGCTCTCGGAGTACGCTTGGCTAGTGAACACTGGCTCAAGGCTTTGAACTGAAGTCACCTCTATGGTGGGAGCAGCGTACAGGTTGTCTAGACTCTGAAGCTCGGCGGACTCCCTGTCCTGCCCCGGCGTGTCCGGGACCAGGTCGCCGAACAAGGCGCTGTCGTCCTGGTGCTGGCCGCTGTCCGCCAGGAGGTAGTCGATGATGCCTTGGAAGGGGTGTTGGCCGGTGGAGGCTCCGTCCCCAGACTCCATGCTGCCATCCTGGGGTCGTGGCGGGGCGCGGGCGGCGGAGGTGCCCGGCGAGGGGGCCTCGAGCCACAGGTAGCTGCAGACCAACGACACGGGGGAGGACGCCGTCAGCTCCTCGGGTGTCTCCGGCGGCGTCAGCAGCGGCGTCTGCTGCACCAGGTCGATGTGCAGGGCGAGGTCTCCCTGGCGGATCATAGCACCAGCGTGTACGGCCATGCACACCTGCCTCACCTGGCGGGGAGGGGTGCAGGTCTGCCACCTGTTGCGCGCGGCCAGGTGGCTACATTTCCGGACGCCGGCCGGCTTGGTGTCCTGGGTACACGGTACGAGGTGCGGCCGGCCGGCAGGAGCTTGTCGTCAACACTGCGGTGCCTTGCGGCCCGCGCTGGTCGGGCCGGGCCGGGCCGGGCCGGGCAGGGCCGGTAGGGGCACCCCTGTGTGAGAAGCTGCTGGTGGTTATTCATAGGCATCCCTGGAGACGCGTGTGAGTCAGACGGTGAGCCCCCGGCCGGGCCGGCTCGGCCACGCCCCCCTCGGCCCCCTCCAGGCCGACCTCCCCTCCCCGCTGCAGGCCTGGCGTACGCCGAGCACCGCGTCGCGCCGAGCCGCCCCGCGCCGGGAAGACGAGCGCCGGCCGCCGCGCCGCCCCGCCCCGCCCCGCCCCGCGCTTCGGACTCGCAATTTGGCGGGGGCGCCGGCCAGGGGGCTGGGGAGGGGACAGGGTGCAGGGGGACTCACTCGTAACTGAAGAACTCGTCGTTTGGCCACAAAAATCATCACTCATGAAAAGTGATGCTCATATTGTGGGTAGTGGCATAGGCCCTGATATTGACATTTCACGTGGTTCGGCTTCCAGCTTTCAACTTTTCGCACGACTTTTCGCCAGAGATGGAAGATCATTAAATAAATCGCAAAAATGGTACAGTGTGATTGATACTGTTTGTAGATAGAGCCTTAAAAAAAAAAAACACATAAAAATAAATCCGCCTTGTCACGTTTTTACATGGTTTTATTT
>CABIKL010003112.1:0-11419 GCA_902196195.1 Aptinothrips rufus | reverse complement strand
AACTAACAATGCTTAGCTGGCACTATTTACATGTTGACGCGGCCGGCCCGTGTAAAATAATAGGCGAAGAGTAGAGCATTGGGGATTGGTGGAGGCTTGGAGGCTGTACCCCCATTGAAACAACTCCCTGGGTGATTTATTGATAACTACCCGAGGTGAGGCTAGCCTGCCCTGCCCTGCCCTGCCCTGCCCTGCCCTGCATGATACTCATGGTACCCTGGTACCCGTACAACAGGGCAGGGCAGGCGTAATAAAGTGCGGGGTATATGACCTTCCTACCATCATACCAAACTGAATACAACTGGCAGTTAACAGCTTGGGAGATATTTATGAGCTCTTAGCGTTCGAGACTCTCCGCTTAATACGGCATTAGCCCGCTCAGCCCTCCGACAGGATCTCAAAGTATACAATGGAAGCGACCCGCTTTGAACACACCTTTTCTCATATTCCGTTGTGTTTAATAGTGAGGTTGTTCGGAGACGGTGTAATAGTGCGCTAGTGGAGGCTGTTAGTGCCGGGCCGGGCCGGGCGTGTAGCCGGGCGTGCCGCGCAGCACGGCAGTCCTCTCGACAGATCGCGAAGCGGCCCCAGAGCTATTCCCGATAATACTCGCTGAAAAAAAAAGGCGTACACTCTCGCCAGTTAGAGCCTCTTTAGACGCTGTAAATAGCCTCTCTCCCAGGTAAAGACGCGGAGCCACCTTATGTTTAATAAAAATACAAGTTAGGATCTGGTTCAGGTGTGTGGAGTGGGGTGGCAGTGGGGGTGTGGTCCAGCCGCTTGCTCCCTGTCACCTCAGTGTCTAGCGTCTAGATGATGTGATCGCTATTCGCTGCTTCCTGAGGCACTAGATGTTGACTGATGTACAGTCGTAGTTTCGCTCATGTAACTTTAAAAAAAATTAATCTAGACTTGCAAGTCCTTAGGAGTAAATATAACAACGCGGCACAACTTGAAAAATTTCCTGTTTTTTCTCTACCTTTTTTGTAAATTTTTTTTGGAGGAAACACTGTGGTGTGACATATTTTTAACAGTGGTGTCCCGCTCCAAAAAAAAAAAAAAAAAAAAAGCAGTGCATACTGCATGAGCGCCTCCCAGAAATCGGACACGCTCTTTTTCGTCGCATTACCCGCTATAAACTGCCTTTCTCCGACGCGTTTTCTGCGGTTTATCGTTTTATTGGGATGTTTCCGTTTTTAATTACCTGGTCCGAGCCGGGCCGAGCCGCTGGTCCAGCCAGCCAGCCTGCGCAGCCTCCCGGTCACCGTGATGAAGACACACCAGATGCTATCTCTGCGCGGTGGGGTAGCGCAGCGCTCGCTCGCACCTGAGTGTGAGCCTGGACCGCTCCGGACCACAAAGTGGGACACTTCTTGGAAGTTCGTCACCATCACCTGGCGTCGTACGTGGGAATTACTTTCTCTGATGGGTGCTACGAAGTCGTTCATTGGAATCGTTAGATTGTGATAAAAACCGAAAAATTAAAAAAAAATTGAAAAATTAATCTTAAATATTTACGAGCCCAGATTTGACATTTGAAATAAAAATTTCAGTTTGTGTGTGATTCCATTCCCTGCTTGGGGCGCACAGTGCAAGGGGCTCGATCGAGAGGGTGCCCTGGGTAGGCCCGCGAATACGAGGCGAGGTGTGCCGGGCGGTGACACTTTGATCGCGGCCCGCCACGGCACGCCACGCCGCGCCACGCCGCGCCACGCCGCGCCACGCCACGCCACGCCACGCCACGTGCAGCGCGGCGATTGCTATCGGGCGGCCGGGAAGCAATAAGGACCCAATGGAACGATAACCCGCGTTAATGAGCGTGATGGCTTGCTGACCAGCCACGTTAGAGAGCTAATATAGCGAGGGAGAGAAGAATGGCAGTCACGCGACTAGCTGGGTTCTCACTGGTTCGGCAAGCGAGATAAATTCCTGTCCAAACACTACATCCGACATATGATTGCCTCCGCGATCTCGGCGACGATAGAAAGTCAGGTGATGCTGCAAGATCTTTCTCTCTCGCTCTGATCTCTCTCGTATCTAGCTGTTATTCCCCTCTCCCGCCCCATCTCTCTTCGCCCCTCTTCCCCTTCCCCTACTGGACAGAGGACTGGGGGGTTTTGATCGGGTGACTAAGACGTTCCCAGGTCATTACTAGACCGCCACTTGTTTAGAGCACTAATGACGCGAACGCCGTATCAGGGCAGGGCAGAGCAGAGCACCTGGCCGTGTTCGATTCGGCTCGGCTCGGCTCGGCGCGGCTCGGCTCGGCTCGGCTCGGCCTCAAAACAAGTGACGAAGGGTAGCGACTCTTGATATGCAGCTCTATTAGCACCACTCCGCGCTGGCTGCGCTGTCATTCCCTTACGATCACATTCGTCCGGGTTATGTACAGATTTGGTCAAGCTAAAGCTGAGTCAATAATATTCGTGATCACGTATAGCCTTCGGCTCTTTGATACGTCAACAGTTGTGCGTCGCTCTAGCTAATAACGTTGTTAACTTCCCGTAATTCAAAAAGGTTGGAATTGAGAATACCTTTACATGGGATGTCTCTTCGGAGCTGAGTTTGCACTGCTTTGGAAGTCGCTCTACGATGGGTTGAGTAGTGATGTGATGAGTGTGGCTACTGCCCGCTAGAGGCCGCTGCTCCGCTCTGCCACTGGATGCTGTGGGGGTTTATTTCTGCTTGTCGGGGTCCAGGTAATGACCCGGGCAGGGCAGGCAGCAGCTGCTTGCTGCTTGCTGAACAAGGCTCCTTAAGATAAAGCTCTCCGCCGTCTTAGGCCAGAGAAGAAGACATGCCCCTGTCTTTAGTAAGTCCTGTGACGTGTCCTGTCTCTCTCTCGTCTTCTTGGTTCGGACTGCGCGGGGCCGGGAGAGGAAACTGCCCCGCTCGCCCGACCGTATGACGACAGAGAAGACATCTCGGCGCCCAATAGTGATAATAAAACGCTACGATCAGACGAGCTTAGCTCGGGCAGGGCCGGGCACGGCCTGTTGGATTCATCGGCCGTTGTCGTTAAGGGCCGTCGTTGGCCGGCCACGGGAGGGCTCGGCCCACCCGATCCCGGTTCTTTAATTCGGATACTCGTGCAGCCAGTACCGCAGATTAACGTTTGTGTTTCACTCTAAATGTTTTCGTTTTCGTTTTAGATTCGTGTTTTAATCCGAGATCACTTGCTTAATACAGAGTCAGAATTGTAAGGCCGACCTCAATTTGATATTTCTCTGTACTCTACATTTTAATGGAAAATGAAGTTAAATATAAGTGTATGAAAAAATTGGAAAAGGTCACGCGAACAATCATGACCTACGAGTCACTCGGACTTTGATAGTTTGTGTCATGATGCTGACTCCGGGCCGGGCGCCAACAGCCAACAGCAATACTGAAAAGAAGACTTTGACATTGTCATGATCATGGGCTCATGTAATGGTCCCCGGCGTGCCTTGTTTGGTAATGGAATGCCTGATGACCCTGATATACATCGGGTGATGCGCTCACACCCTCACCGCCCTCCCAGCCCGCCTCTCCCGCAGTCCTACCCGCCCTACTCTCACCTAAACCAAGAGAGGGAAAATCCAAAATTGATAATAGAAAGTTACCAATCGACTTGAAATTTTAAAGAGAAAAAAAATCAAGGGTCATATGAAGAATGGTCCTGCCCGTGAACGAACAAATGTTATTTATTTTTCGTAAGAGGATGTGTTGTATCATGGTCCTCAGAGTGAAGGTTATTTTGAGACCTATTCCAAAATGGTCACGAAGATATTATGATGCGCGTTTTGGAAGAGGTCTCAAAAGGACCTCCGAAAATATGTTTTATCCTTGGTTTCTGGATTGGAATGCCTCAGAATCTGGATTTTGGTTTCTTCTGTGTAAACTTTAAAAATTTCCTTGTTTTTGTCGTTTCTTGAACACGTGATGGTCGCCGAGTGAGTTTTCCGTTTGGTAGTGCCGCAATTAATTTCGCCACCGTTTCGCACATTCTGCTTGCAGTTCCCTCCGCGAGGACGGCAGTTGGCAATGCTGGGCTGGGCACATCGTGTCATGCCATGCCATGCCGCACGCGCGCGGAGGTCCCCTCGCTCCGTTCCGGCCCATAAACCTGGGGTCAGTTTATCAGAACATTAGTCGACATTAGCGTTATCTGGCCACTGACAATGTAGGCGCGATGTGTCCGCTCATCTGGTGGAGGTCACCGCGCGGGTCATCCTGGGCACTGGGTCCATCCGAGGACGAGGACCGTATCGCGTCTGTGGCTAGTGACGTACGTGAATCAAGGTTGTCAGACCTCGAATCTAATTTGGAAAGAAATTGGATATGTGATTGATTTTTCCGCATAACGCCTGCTCTACCCAAGTATTGCCACTTTCGAGAGTTGCCTTGCCATAATGCTGTGGTCCCACACATTTCATGCAACTCGCGGGCTGTTATTCGTGAGGTTGGCACGTCCGTATCTCCAATCTCCTAAATCGGACATCGGTATTTGTCGATTGTTTTGGTCCAGAGCCGCCCTCTGGAGGCGCTGGGCTGCAGCCGGCGCGGCGGGACACGAGTTTCACTTGTCTCAATTTGAAATGGTGATTAGATTGGAGTGTTGGTCACCATTAATCCTGCTCCGAGGATCATCAGTGGCAGGCTAGGGTGGCCCCGCGCCCCGGTCCGGCCAGTAAATCTTGTCTAACAGGCTCGCCCTCTCGCTGACTAGTCTGCGTTATGAAGTGTAAGGAGGAGTTGACCGAGTCGGGAGAGAGTTGTCTTCATCACGTGACTCATAGCGACGGTATCAGCCACATTGTACAAATGTGTCCATACCATGAACCAAAAGCGACCACAAGCCACCGTCATAGATATACGAACAACCCAAGTTGTTTGTATTATGGACAAATTTGTTCGTAATGCGGTCTGTTTTATTCGTAATGAGAACAGATTGGACCATACGTTATGACAAGTTGGGTTGTAAAAGATTATGAGTGGATAGGACCAAATGCATTTTATTAATACTTCACGACCAGAGCCGCATTGCAGACTCCGCGGAGCCGGGCTACCCGGAGAGGAGAGTCGAGTCGAGGACGAAGCAGTCGAGTTAGAGAGCCTAGAAGCAGAGAGGCGACAACTGTCATGGCGGCTGCCGACCTGGGATCCAGCTGTGTCCGCTCCACCCCGCATCCTCACCGCGCGCCCAGATAGCGATGCACTGCGCATGCGCTGTCCCCAGCTGGATCCCAGCGGCTGCCTGGCCCACTGCCGCCATGACAGTTGTCGCCTCTCTCCTTCCAGGCTCTCTAAGTCGAGTGAGTCATGGCCCCGGAGGAGCTCGCAGAAGTCTGACTCGGCTCGGCTCGGCTCTGTTCAGGCAACAAGGATCAAGGTCGTGTGTTGCGGGCATTCGGACCGACTTGAGCCTCATTCGATCCTTGTTAGGTTCAAATCAGTTCCGTTGTGGGAGCAGAGCGGAGCAGAGCGGAGCTGGCTCGTGCGTGCGAAGCAGACCATCGGGTTGCAGCTGGTTGCGGATGGAAACCTGTCCACTGGCTCGACTTGGCTCGGTCAGACAGTGAAGCTGCAACGAGGTACTGTACGTACGCACCTTGACGAGAAACCCGCACTTACTTTTCTCTAGACCGGGTAATAATAAAAGCAGCTCACCAGGGCTGGTACTGAATCCTGAAGTGACTGCCATTTTAAATCTCGTTCATGTGATTTGCTTCCAAAATTTCTGTCATGGGATAAAAGCTATGTGACCGCAAATTTTTATTCTGAATCGACTAATGATCTTTTAAATAAGCCAAATGGTTCTGATCGGATATTACATAATTCAAGTTAAAACTTGGTCTAATCTTCTTCTCCTTTTTTTTTACAAGAGTTAATCAATCTTTGCACTTTGTAGTTACTTGATAAAATTGCAGTCTTATACCCCTTTTCAAATCTGATTTACATGTAAGGTCCTTGTTCGTGGACCGGGGATCCCGGGCTGTTTGTATTTGTATCTCGCAGGAAAGTTAAAGGATCTCGAATTCCTGCCGTTGGCGGCTGATAAATGCCGCAGCCAGCAGACATTCCGGAGGCGAAGAGCTGCGAAAGGATTACAGTAAATGACTCATAGGTCCGAGTCAGCCCCGGCCCGGCAGACAGACAGGCATCTTGTCTGTCCTGATGGCTACAAGGAGCTCTACAAAATAGCAACTAATTTCACTCTGATGTCGCCGATGACAGACAGCTTGGCCGCCTGTAGGTTGCCAGGCCTGGCTGCACTCAGTCGCAGAGCAGCCAGTTGTATCAGTTCCCAGCGACTAGGCGCTCTTCAGGCAGCTGGCAGCAACGTACAGTATCGAGGAACTGGTTGAGATGTTTGCTAAGGGGAAGGTGGGGGGCGCTAGGAGATGAGCGTGATCTAAATTGCAATGCCAAAAACTTACCTTAGGGAACCAGGGATCATCTACGCCAGACTTTGTCTCCATCCCCACGTTGCAGGCTGAACTCGCTAGTGCGTTAAATTAACATTGACGAAAGCAATAAAAAGTAAATTTTAATATTTGATTGTGTACGCGAAATGAGGGAAGCGAGTAGCGGGGAGGGGAGGGGAGGAGGAAGAAGTGTCCCTCGCCGGGCTGACCCTCCATTCACCTCACTTGCCTCTCGCCGATAACTTACTTCATGAGACATGAGACATGCCTCTTGGCTACGCCTCTCTGTCTCGGTGTGTTGATGGGACAGGCCGTTGTCACTACTGAGAGAGAGAGAGAGAGAGAGAGAAAGAGAAAGAGAGAGAGAGAGAGAGAGAGAGAGAGAGAGAGATATTCGCCATGGCATCGTCAAGTGACGTACAGAGTAATAACTTTTCCCCTGATGGGGACAACTCTCTCCCTTTCAGTATCCCTCACTACGGCCATAACCTGAAGGAGTTGCCTGCTGCCGAAGTTGATGACACCGCAGCGGTCATGTAGTCCTGTAGGTGAGCCGCACCTGCCCGTGGCTGTGGGTCTAGGACCACCCCGAAGATAGGATAAGAGCCCCGCGCCTCGCCCGGCGGTGGCGGCGGCGTCTGCACCATGTCCCCCCCCCCCGCACAGCAGCCGGCCCCACACTCCCCCGCGACTAATTGGATGCATTTAGCAAAGTCAGAGCCGCCCTAACCCGGTAGCTGTGTCTGTCCTGCTCGACCCTTCAGCTTCGCCAGATTGCTATCTCGCTCCCTCCTTCCCTATCCCCAGCCTCCCACACACCGCAGAGTTAGCGCCACGCCCGCCACGCCCGCCACGCCTCACTGCCGCCAACCACTGCACACCAAGCAGCTGCTAACGAGACGCCAACCAGACCTCCAACTTTCGCCACTGCTGCCACCCTGACAGCGCGTGCCGCAGCGCGCCTAACTGAACTGCTCATCGTCATCGTTTTATGACTTTCGAAAAACAAAGTGGGCGTCAACCCGACGAGAGGAATCTTGAGCATGATCGTATATCGTGTAGGACACCAAAAATTTTTTTTGTACAAGTGCGAAATATTCCATTTATCAATTATAGAAATTTGTTTGCATATAGTGCTAAACCGCTTAGCTTAGCATCTTCTGCAGATTTACTGATTCCACCTCGGATCCTCGCACATCCGCCGGCATTTGAGACTCATGTCATCCCCGTGAGTCACGTGTATAGGGCGACCGGGGCGACTGATTCCTGCGAGGACACGAGTCACAGCGCCCTGCTTGTGTATTCTGGAGCTGGAGCCTGCTCTGCTGCTGCAGGCACGAGATCAGATCGGCTCTCCTTTTTTGCGGCTGGGGAGAGAACAGGGAGAGGAGGAGGAGGCTGCTGCTGCAGCTGCAGACACCTATCGCGCTCAGCACCATTGAACCGCGGCGCATTCCGAACCCCCCCCCCCCCCCCCCCTTCCCTCCTCCCTCCTTCGCCGCGCCTCAGCCCTGTGTGTCCCCTACTCCCCTTTCCCATGCCCCTCTCTCTCTCCCTCTGCTGCGCGAGACCTGCGCGAGAAACGCAAGCCGTCATAAAGACGTGGCTTAGGTCCAATTAGGGGTGAACCGGTGTTGGATGTGGTCGGGCCGGGTGTTCGTGATGGGCTGTAAGTACGGTGGTCCTGGTGGGCTGATGAGCATGGCGGGCCGGTGGGCATCGAGTTACTGCTATATGCCGGGTGGGGCTGGTGGGCCTGTGTGGACTTGCTGGTCCAAAGTGCTATGAACAGATGAAGTATCGAGCCGTCATGGAGGAGTCGCTCTGTAGTGGTTTGGTGTCTGGTGTATCGGACGGAGCAGTCTGATTTCAAAGACGCTAACTAAGCTTCGTTTTTCCTTGTTATCCATTGAATCGTTCGTCGTATAAAACCCACTGTTTCTATTTAGGGCGGGTCGTAGAGCACGCTACGCCACGCCACGCCGCGTGCCACGCTACGCCACGCGTGTCATTGCCCATTGGCTAGCGAGCAGTATTTACACAAGAGGCTGTTCTGCACCCAATTACTGGAGTGAGAAGCCCACCAATAAATAACAGCGGAGGGGCTGCCTAGCGGTAATAACAATATGTAAAGCAGCCTCGCATTGCAGAGTCAATAAACGGATGGGTAGCGAGGATAGGATGTGCCCGGAGGCGCTAACACCTCTGGAGCAGCGTGCACCAAAGAAACTTCTGACTTTCTTTAATTAGCAATCACATCTTCTTCTTCTTGTACTTAAACTTATATTTACCGTTTGAAAAAAAGGGCACTCTGAATCATAATTTTGCTATCAGTTTTACCAAAGCTTAGTAATGAAATATTTTCTATACATGAACAAGTGAGTACAATCAATATTTTGGATGTTTACCTCAAAATTTGCAAAGAAGAAGGCAAAAAGCTCGAAACGAAGAAAGAACTACCATTTCGTAAGGTTAATTAATAGGCCACCCCTCACCCCTTCTACAGGAAGTTTGACAGCTGCATTCGTACGGTGCAGACAGAGGCTGTTTACATTGCATGAGTTCATGAGACTACCGTTTTGTCAGGTGTTTGTCACGTGATTAGTAGACTGCTTCTTGCATAAGAGGCACGACCGTTCCATTCGTACGGCGGAGATTGCCCTTGTCGAAATTGTCTGTTCCGTCAGTTTCGTCAGGTTTCTGTGGGACAGTAGCGGATCCAGGGTCCACCCAAGGGAGGGGTAACCGGAAGTGGAGCAGGGCGAGAAGGGTTGACCGCTTTTAAATGAACTTTTCAACGTTTCATACGATTTGTAGAGCAATGCGAGCGAAGCGAGCTGAAAGCTACAGGTTTTTCATGATGCGAAACGACGACTGTTGCCAATTTCAGCACTAAAATGTGGGAAGAGGGGGTCCCAGGAATCTCCTGGATAGGATGTCATGCCGCGCAGGTCGCTGATACGGCGTTGTTGCTGTTTCAGCGACTGCCTTCTGTATGAAGATGAAAGTGTTCGAGTGGCGATACTGAGCGCAGTGCCGTTGATGCGAGCGGAGTGAAGGGTGTGAACGCACACGTGGAGACAAGGGGTCAAATGACCGCGCTGCTGTGACTCATGCACCCTTTCGAAGGATATCGTCTGTATATCCTCCTGTGACAGACATGCGCCTTTACGACGCTTTGAGCAGAGTGCTCATAGCGGAGCCCCGCCACGCACAGCTCGGCTGAGCTACGCACCGGTGCGGTGGCCGGCAGCGCAGCTCGTAAACAGGAGAGTCTCCATCAGCGGGAGTCGCTTCATTTGGATGAGTAGGTACGGGAGAGCCCCAGGGGTCAGCGTTGTAGCGACAAGATCAGTTGGAGAGTTGGAGTTGACAACATCGCGTGAGTATCCCGTAATTGGTCATTTGTTTGGTTTGAGTATGTGAGCCATGCGAATGTAAGTTTAGCCGTGTGAATGCAGGTTGTTTAGTAGGGCGGCAAATATTTCTGGCTTTCTCTGATATGAGTCTCTTCCTGCATGATGCGGATCTGACAAGCACAACAGTGGAATGCCGTTTTCCTCAGTACACTGTTTTCAGATTCCTTCAATACTTTTGATTTTTACCTACTTCGTATGCTATGCGGTCTCTTCAATTGTTTCTTTGTCCATCTGGTCCTTTGCAGCCTTTTACGCTAACAAGAGGTGGGTCAAATCTTTCTGAAGTGACACTGCAGTCGTTGAGTCATATCAGCTGGCCTGCTATTGTCTCTCTCGCGGTTCAGTGAACCGCCCCCCAAGTTGAGAGCAGGCCCACACCAAGAGTGGGAAAGCAGGTCGCTCTTAACCTTGTGATCCGTTTAGCCTCTCGGCGTCTTTAAGAAGCTCACTTATACCTTTTAAAGTGGATAACAAGGCCTACTGCCACACGCGCGTCCGTAATTGCATTTGCTTGGGAGACCCTTTCGGAACCTGTACGGTAGGAGGCCTTTGACTGCGGCCGCAGGTAAGCTCTGGTAGAGATCCATATGACTTCCGATGCAGATTCATTGCTGATCAATTTTTAGTCAAATCTAAGTTGTATCCAATTTGCGCAGTATAATTTATGGATTTGAAAACCAAATTGGAGATTTTGCCTGCATTTCAAAAAGCATAAAATGTAACATCCTTTCAGAGTGTCTAAGAGTCGGAGGATCATTCTGTGTTTCAACATGAGTTGCAGTGATTTGTCTTGAGAACTCTTGTAGTTTGAAATAACTCAAAGCATTCTCGTGAAACGAAACACAGTGGTAAGATGACTAAATGGTGGCGGTGTTGAACTTCTCAGAGCTCCGGCTGAGCTATGAGCTCGCAGACAGTAGCGTTTTCGTCCTAACGCACACACTGGGGCTGCCTCCACGCTCTTTCATGTGGCAAACGAAATCCATTTCGGTGAGAAATGGCAAAGTTATTTGGTCGGCGGATTACAAAGAGGCTTTGCAAAGTAGCTCATCTCCTTGCTTCTCGACCTGACACTATATCTGAGGTCTGGAGCTTCTGTCTGTTCAGCGTCCAGTCTAAATCTGCGAATCCTTCTCCTGCTGCTTACATTTTTGAAATGAAAATGCCAGAGGGAGAGCCGGAGAAAGTAGTCCGGTGCAACAGAACTGTCTCACCCCACGACCCATAATTTCACTGATGATACAACAAGCTAAGTCCAAACCTGGTCTTAGCAGTGTGAACACATCTTTTTTTTTGTTTTGCAGTTTTATTTTCTGTGCGTACGTTCTTTGTCCATCATTTACTCTGCGGAGAATCAATAACCGAATTGGACCGGTTTCGCTCATACCTTACAAACTTGTAAGGGGCCGTCCACATATTACGTAATCACGTTTTTGGGATTTTTGACCCCCCCTCCCCCTCAGGTAAGCAGCCGTAATCAGCAGCCTGACCTCCCCTCCCCCCCTCCCCAAGATTACGTAATCAACCGAATTTGCTGAAAATGTGAAGAATCGTTTATAAGGTGTTAAAAGACGGTCAGTATAATTTTTTTTT